>VWYK01048975.1:0-16402 GCA_013399775.1 Semnornis frantzii
AACTAGTCCACCACATCATTTCCCAGTGACTAGCTAGTAAGGAACAAATGAAGAACCAAATACAGAGAGTCTAAGACACTATATGGTACCAAAGTACAGGTTCAATAGCGAGTAATGTAGAATTCTGAGAGAGGACAAAGAAATCTCTGAACTTTGTGTGATGCACAGTGTCAGACAAAAAGCCTCAAGCCTTGATAACACTTTCCAGAATATGAAGCTATATAACCTTACCAGAACTCGAAGAGAAGATGATCTTACATGCCTGTTGATCTCATCTACCCACTGATGACAAATAGAACTTGGAGAAATTATCAGAGTTGCTCCTGTAGGAACCGGTTTCATTGCCACGAGACAATGGGGACAGTAGAAGGGCTTGATCTTCAGGTTTTCCTCTTTGTAGTTTACACATTCTGCATGCTGCCATAAGTAACATTTCAGGCACTGCACACGAGCTTTATAGTCAGCCAATCCAAGCTCACCGCAGATGCATTCAAAACGATACTCAGAGGTGTTAAATGGAAATACAGAACTGGCATGTTGTACGCTACTACTGGCATGTTCTTGGGAATGTGAGGACTGGTCATGTGGGACTTCCTGACGGACATCAGCTGTAGATTTAGAAACACCAAAATTGGGGTGACTGGTTGTGTTGCTGGAGACACACAAATCAGGAGACTTCGAGACCTCAGCTTCCTGCTGAACATTATTATCTTTTAAATAATTCTCGTGATTTGCTTTAGATTTCCTGTTACTTTTGCTAGTTGTACAATAATCATGTTCTTCCATGGTGATATCCACCCGTAATGGGGTTTTAAAGACATTTTCAGCACTGACATCACTATTTCTTGATTCTTTGGTTTGAGTTTTAGCATCATTCAGCTGCTTCTTTTGAATGCTTTCTGAAGTCCTTGCTATCTACAAAGTAAAATTAACAAATGTCAGACTCTCTCATTGCCTTCCTTTTTTAAAATGCATAAACATATCATGATTTTGTTAATGTTTACCAGCATTTAAAAGACAATTTCAGATCTGTCAGTCACCACGTTATTTTAAAAGATCATGCCATGGTTACTATGTAGTTAATATTTTAACCCTGAATTTGATGTTTATGCTTTAGCTTCTCTGTTCCAAGTAGATGCTGCAGTTTTTGTCTTTTTTATCAGTAAGTTCACGTCACTGAACTAGTGCATAAAGATGACAGTGGACAATATCATGCAACTGCTAGAAATAAGTTCTGTCTTTGTAATATTTTGGAAATGTTTTACCTTCTCTTTGTTTTTTTCTCGCCTCTTCTGTTCCTTGTAATTCTTTCCCAGCTTGAAAGATCCAGCCAGACCATGTCCTCTGACTTGCTCTACTACTTGTTCTGCAATTAGTTTCTCTAGAGTTCTTTTGAGAAGTCGTCGATTTCTCTGTATGTCATACCTATATATAGCACTGATGTACTTAAATATTGCAACAATAGATGCTCCTTTCTTCACATTCATTTCCTTCACGGCTGCTAATATCATTACTCGTAAACCTATACATAGAATCAAAGCAAAAAAGACTTTCAGCTCGCATAAAATGAAAGTGACCTCAGAGACCACATACTAAGGGAAGTCTAAACACTGCATTCATCTAAAAAATCCATTAAAAAAAACAGGCAGCAGTTTTGATAATACTTTACTTGAGGCACCTTAAAAAAAAAAAAATCATTATTTTTCAGTGATTGCAAGACAAGTAGCAATAAGTCACTCGATTTTCTTACTGAGCTTGAAAACCGGCAGTGTATTTCAGATGAATGCATAAACTGACTTACAGTGACCTTTAGTTGCATGTAGCACAGAGTGCTGAGTTGGTAACTCTAAAATGTGAATCACTTTTTTGCACCATGCAATTCTACATCACAGTGCTCAGCAAAATAATCACTTAATTTCGCTGAAGAGCAGCCTCGAACTTAGGATCAGTAGCCAAAACAAGACTTATGAGAAGAACAAAATGTATTTAAAAAGTTATCAGAAATACTTACTAGGATATTGTATTTTTTCCTTCAATTTAAGCTCCATTTCCCTTGGTATTTTCTTTTTATTTCCTTCTAAAGGTTGAGGTGGAACAAAGTAGTTTACGAGTTTACCCTAGTGCAGACAACATTTAAATAGTTATTAGCTCATGTCTCTTCACAGTAATTCTCAACTTCATTAATCTTTTCACATTTGAAAATTAACGTTAACTGCTAGAGATGAGTGCTCAGATAGCTCATTTTTTCTGTACAGAGCAACATCCCATTCAGTTCAGCTTCTTGGCAAACCGCTCTGAGCACCCTACAGTGCTAACAGAAAAGAGCAGCCCTTGCAAGCTGCTTGGTTCCTCTACTACTTCCGAATTACACTGCAGAAATGCAAGTGATCTAGTTTGCTAGATCTAAGGAGGAGGAAAATACATATTTTATATATAGCTATATACAGCACAAATGGAAGTAAGCAGTAGAATGAAAACTCTAGTTAGTTGTATTACAATTAAGTCTTTCTTTCAAGGGACTGTCTACCAGTGATTCAGGAATACTGATTTAATTCAAGAAGATGTAAACAAAGGAACCAGCGTATAAAAAATAATCCCAAAGCTGAACAAATGTAGTGCAAATATTTCTATGATTAACTGCTTTATAGCTATATACATTGACACTTCCCTCTACTCTGTCCAATTAGGTACTCCGCAGAGTTAACAGTAACTGCAATGAAACTCCAGACAATGTTTTTGAGCCTTACAAGCAAGGTGAAATACTTGCAGTAGCTCTGACACATGTCAGGAGTTGTCAGGAGTCATTCAGAAAGTCTCTACAGGCATAAAACTTTTTTGTTTGGGATTTTTTTCAGCACATCAAACAGATATTTTATAATTGAAGATGAGACAAATACAGATGACGAGTTGCCTTCTGGATGACTGCAACAGTGCCTTTTAACCACAGGCAAATGTCACATAATTCTGTTGATAAAGCTCTTGAAATATTAGCTAAGATGTCTGTCCCAGCTACTCACATCTGAAAATTCCATAACGCATCTCAAAATTTCGTAACTTCAGCTCTCTAAAAAGCTATAGCTGCTATAGTCCAAAAGCTACTTTGCCAATTGATGTCCAGATGCTTTAGTGCCAATACATTTTCTCTTACACTTCTTGTGCTGACCCTCTGATATATTCAAGAATCTTATTCTCTCTTTGAGAATGGGGTCTTCTTAACTGATAAAATTGCAAGCAGGCAGGAGATCATTATGTATAGATATACAATGAAACCAGTTGGCATGAATTCAAAAAGGATGTGACCCACAGAAGTGGTATGAGTTCACTTAAGGAAAAAAGTTCTCTCCCTTCAGAGAAAATGTTTGGTTTTAATTTACGTGCTAAGTTTTCACAGGATACATGATAAAAAAAAGTAAAAAGGTAGGAAATTGCTGCTAAATCAGCTCATTTACTATATGAAAGAGGTGGAGCAGAGTCTGCATTCATTCACTGAGTTTATATCATCCCTGTTTTAGCACTGACCACGTCTCTAATGGATGTTTGATACTCATCAATACAACAAAGTAGAGAACAATTTCCAACATAGTATACTAAATTATATATTTGTAAACTGCTGCAGTGCATGTCAACTACCAAAAGCCTATTAACAGCATGGTTGTTTACTAGCATTCTCCAACAATGGCAAACTATCAACTGCTTCTCATGCAAACTGTTCCATTATCTATGCCACCAAGTATCATACAAAGCAAAATCTTTCACTGTACTTTAATCCATCTTTAAATCTGGACTTCCATCAAACAGAAAGCAATAAACTCAAGAGAAGAAGTTAATTCCCATAAATTCTAAAAAAAGTATTTTCTTCATACTAAATCTTATCCTGGTTTCCTTACCTCAGGTAACATCAGATCATCTTGTTTAATGTCTGGTCGGGTATGAGTCAGAATGAGAGCCAACACTTCCACTGTTTTTCCAAGACCCATCTCATCTGCCAAAATACCTCCAGGCCACTGAGGTCCAGCACTCGGATATTCACGGATAACACTAAAATCCAAGTACATTGCCAAGTGAAAGTCAGTAACTACAGAACGGTGTGACAAAGAAGCATGTGTTCAGATAGAGACCAGCTTCAACAAGCAGAAGCCTGTAAGGTGAGACAGTATCTTTTATCAGATAGACTGAGATTGCGCAAGCTAGCAAGCTTTTTGAGTATACAAAACTTGACATATGAATATGTCAGATGTTTTTTGCATTTTTTCCCTCCTAACAGGCCTTGCCTTTGCTGACTTAGCATATCATAATATTGGAGTCAAGAAAAAAAAAATACTTACACAAAGGTCTGAAAGCTATATAGAATATTTTTTTTTAAAAAAGCAAGCTACCTATCAAAAGATTCTATTGTAACCAAATTAATCAAAGAATCACAGAATGTCACAAGCTGGAAGGGACCTCAAAAGATCACCTAGTCCAACCGTCCTGACAGAGCAGGATCTCCTATACCAGAGCACACAGGAACATGCCCAAGTGGGGTTTGAGTATCTCCAGAGAGGGGGATTTCACAACCCCCCATGGCAGCCTGTTCCAGTGTTCTGTCACCCTCACAGTGAAAATATTCCTCCTCACGTTTACATGAAACTTCCTCTGCCTCAGCTTCCAACCATTGTCCCTTATCCTGTCATCAGGTATCACTGAGCAGAGCCTGGCTCCACCCTCCTGGCACTCACTCTTTACANACATTGCTGGCTCATGGTCAACCTCCCATCCATTAGGACCCCCAGATTCTTTTCCCCTTTGCTCTCTTCCAACAGATCAGTTCCCAACCTATACTGATAGCCAGGGCTGTTCTTTCCCAGGTGCAAGACTCTGCACTTGCCTTGTTGAGTTTCATTCAATTTCTCCCTGACAAACTCTCTAGCCTGTCCAAGTCTTGATGAATGGCAGCACAGCCTTCTGGTGTGGCAGCCACTCCAGCCAGTTTGGTGACATCAGCAAACCTACTGACGGTGCACTCTGTGCCCCTCATCCAGGTCACTGATGAATTTATTGAACAGAACTGGTCTCAGTACTGACCCCTGTGAGACCCCACTAGTCAGAGGCCTCCAACTAGACTCCATCCCATTGACCACAACTCTCCGGTTTCTTTCCGTCAACCAGTTCCCAATCCACTTCACTACCTGCTCTTAGAAAGAGATAACTATAAAAACATACCAGCCAGTAAATGGATTATAGTAGATTTTTACTCCATCCAGAGTGATGACCTCTCGCCATAAGAAGTGCAATGCATTTTCTATGGAGAAAGAGTTGACACTACTATTAGGAGGTTTCTCTATAAACAGCACACTACTTAGAACTGCATTATTGTGACATTTAGAGACAAAAAGCAGTGCTTCATGACCAGCAAGATACACCAACTGCTGCTCAGCAAAGTTTAGTTCATTGCTTGGTGTACTACCCAAATAGCAGGTTTTATAAAAATGGTAATGAAAGCATCCAATCAAATAGCAAGAAAACATTACTGCTGACAATACAATATCACTATCCTCAATTATGCAAGTGTTCCAGACCCATATACTTGCCATCACTTAGAGTGTTCGCGTGGTTCTCTTGGTGAAGCATCCAGTTCACAGCCTCACTTTGGTATGGCCTCAGAATAGGAATTAGTGCAGGATGCTGCACATCTTCTTTCAGTAACTGGATATTCTGCTGATGGGAATGCCTTACAAAGTCATAAAGCTCTTCGATATTTTGTCGCTCTAGTTCTATGTCAGATTCTTCCTCATCTTCCTCCAGCTCATCTGTAGATACCAAGTCATCCAAACACATGTAATCAGTAAATTTTGGTCAACATTTCAGTAAATTTTGCTGTGACATATTTAGTTAATACATGAAAGCAAGCAAAGCAAAACACCATTGAAATGTATGTCATGACTGCATCTGACTCAGCTAGCAGCAGTAGGAAACAACGAGCATTACTTTCCTAAAAGTTGAGACTTACATGCTATGGCAATCACAGAGGTATATACAACCAACAAAGCTCTTCCTTGATAATATAGAATAACCAGACTTTATTTAATATAAAGACCTTCCACTAAACATTTCCACTGACGAAGAACCACAAATAATTCACCTTTCAGATTTAATGCTAATATGTCTCAATGATCTTATAGAAACGGAAAAAAAAAAACACAGTGGGTTGTCAAGGATTTCTACATTTTTCATTAAACAAACCCCTTCTTGATTAAAAGGAACCCAGGAGATTCTCTCCAGTGAGCTTTTGTGTTAATTTAAATTATCCATCTGGATAAGAAAATTGTAGCAGTAGGACAACGCTAAGTTCTCAGCGCTTGCATTGTTGCAAAATTCAGACAAGGCACGCTTTAGAAATTAAAATCCCTGCTTAAGACATGTACAACACCCTAGGACAGAAGGCCTCACCTTCACTTTCCTCTAGAAAAGAAGCCCTGTTTGCATAGACTTTAAGCAGTGTCAAACAGAAAAGTGAAACGTTCAAGGGTAAGCATTTTAGGAAACTGACATAAGATGAGGAAAAATATTTAGAGGTCTAAAATTGGAAATGCTGGCACCAATAAACTGTATGTACAATTCTACAGTTCAAAGAAAGATACTAGCGCTAGCTAGTAGTGGAGATAAAGCCCTCTTGGAGAATTATTCTTAAAAAACAAAAATAAACCCAACCAAAACAAAAAAGAACCAACCAACCAAAAAAAAAAACCACCAAAACAACAAATCAACCCAAATTTAGAAGCAAGTCAAGACCAGCATTTTCAGCACAAAGTGACTTTAAGGTACGTTCAAAAGTCCAATACATTTATAAAAAGATAAAACAGCTAATGGCAGGCACAGCTAAATCAAATTATAATTATGATCTCCCCTGCTACGAAATAGATGTATTTGGCACAAACACCAGGGAATTCCATCTCAAAATCAGGTTTAGAGGCTGTTGTTAGGTCTCTATTCCACAGAAAACAAAACCTTCCTTTCATTCAAATGAACAGTGAAGGTGAAGAATGGTTTCCAATACAAACAGCAGGATATGATGTGCTTTTTGTATGACAGTCATCAGTGCCCTCCCCTAATCCTTTAAAGTCCAGTGCTTCAGAAGTGAAAATTCTAAAAGATACTAAGTTTCAATAAATGCATAAAAACTGTACATGTAAAGAAGGCAACCAGAGTGCACATGTGAGGTTAACAAAAAGCACCAAGCAGAGCATGCAGCTTTATATACTAGAGACTGTTCCAAGGGATCCTCTCACACACAGCCCTCACTTCATGGAAAGACCTGATAAATTAAGAGTAATTATAGTGTATAACTTTCATCAATTAAGTTGATCTATGTCCCAGTTTGAGAACAACCCCTGACAATCTATAATGACACTTATCATACTTGTTAAAGGAGCAGATTTTAAATTTCACATTTCAACGCATAATAAATGGACTTCTCTATTAGAAAGTTATCCAGAATTTTACAAGAGAGCAAAGACAATATACTTCAAAATGAAGTATTTTTCCACACGATTAGGTACATTTTGTCCACATTTTTCTTTTATCATTGTCTCAGATTTTTTTTTTTCCTTATTAAATGGTTTACCCATCATAGGGATATTTGAAAAGATGCTAAGGAAGTTTAGCTCTCTGTTATTTACTAAACAGTGCTGGATCAAAGGAGGGCAGATTTAGACTAAATATTAGGAAGAAATTCTTTACAGTGAGGGTGGTGGACACTGGAACAGGTGGTCCGGGAAGGTCATGGTGTCCCCTCCCTGGAGGCGTTCAAGGCCTGGTTGGATGAAGCCTTGACCAGTCTGGTCTAGTGGAAGGCGTCCCTGGCAACGCCACAGGGTTTGGAATTAAATGACCTTGAAGGTCCTTTCCAACCCAAACCATTCTATGAATCTATGAATATTAAATTATGCTTTCAGACATTTAAAAATATAATTTGTTAGATAACGAAGCTTTCATCTTAGTACTGCTTACCTCTGAGAAACAGATGCTATTGTACTACAAAAATTTTCTGGTATGTTTTATAACCAAGTATTCTACTTAATTCTTTCAGTGACTGAAGTTTTCCTACTGCATCTGCAGTAGGATCTTCCCATTTTTCCATCTGTAGTGCAGTTTCCAGACTGCAGTATATCTACATCATTGAGTATTAATCTTCCTCTCTTTATTCTAGATCAGTGGGAAACTCGTTGCCTTACATTCAGCATTAAAAATACCACACAAAACCCAAAAACCTCTTCTTTGAAAAAAATTTGTTCTTAAAAAAAATGAATGAAAATGGTGTATGGTAAATGCTCCACTAGTGTGCTATATGCTCCATGCCATGTGGTGTCATACAGCAAGACAACAAACTCCAAAACACTGTGAACTCTCAACTCACTGGAAAAAAACAAACCAACAGTTAAACGGACATTTTACTTTTTTTAAAATGGAAAAAAAAAGTGTAAATACTATGGACTTTTTTTCATACTGAAAAAGCAGCTAGCTGGCTCTACAAGTGATTTATGCTTGTGTGTTCCCTGAAGCAAGAAGAAGCTACATATAATATTGAGCAGCAGATAAAAAACACAAGCAAACAGTTATAAACCTATTTATTAAAACAAACAAAAATCAATCTCTATAAACAAATGTCTCAAAAAATTGGTTAACTCTCCAATTAATGTTTCAAACTCGTGAAGTTTCTGCATATTATTTTGTCACTCTTTTGCATCTATCTTATACTTGGTTTAACTTCAGATGGAATTCTTGCCACAATGACTCAAAATCATCAAAAATTACATTAACTGTACATTAGGGAAAATAAATATGTAAAAAATTAATGTAGGAATAGAGAGCTCATGTCCCTTATTTGTGTAAATCCTTGTGTGCAAGTCCACTGACAAGAATTTGCTCATCAATGGGGAAACAAAAAACCTCATCTTGGAGGACTGTTTTGAGGAGTTCACTTTAGATGGATATGGACAAGTGTAAAATAAGATATTGCATGCAGTTTTACAAAAAAATAATTCTTTTTGAATTCAGATGAAATTCAAAGACAAACTAAGTTGTTAGACATGGAAATCAATTTACATTTCTTAAGAAGAATACAGTAATTGGCATAGAATCAGTGTTACATTATTTAATGCTTAAAAACTGTTAGAAAATGTAACCAGTTTCACAGCATGTAACCACCACACATTAACAACGGTTTATTTCTATTCCCACAGCCTTTTTTACTTAGCCATTTAGATGGCATTCATTAGCATAAATCCAAGACTATATTACTGTTTTATGCCACAGCAAAATGTACACTGTGAAAAACAGTAGGGGAAAAAAAAAAAAAAAAAAAAGGAGTTGGAAACAAAGCTCTTTTATGAAATTGAGATGGCCATGTGGCTTCTGAAAAGGTAAGTTAAGGGATAACAACTGGGTCACTCAGGTCGACATTCCTGTTCCAGTAACTTTGAGTGAAGTGTCTTCCTTTTTAGAAGCTGTATTGCCGCTACTTGTAAGACACACTGAACCATGTAGTTCATAAAAATCTGTCCTTTCACATACTCAGGATGAATGCTCCATGTTCCAGCAGGAAATGACTATGCATCTCCAAAAAAAACACCCCAAAAAATCCACCGTTCACTTTGTTGATAAACCATCACTTTCCCCAACTACTAGATACACAGAGAATAAAACTGCTTCATGTTGTAGTATCCTTTCATGTGTTTTAGTGATCTCAAGTCTATGAATTCTCAGACAAGTATTCGGTTGCCAATGCACTTGTGACAATATATTTTTCCTACTGCATTAAAAAAATATTACTATTCATTTCTATATCCTAAACTTCTCACTCTTCAGATTTCCCTTTTGGATCTGCTTTATTGTGTTTTTAAACCTAAACTGACAAATTTGCTTCAGTCCAATTACTTCAGTGTTTTGAAGTATGACTTCTTATATCTTCCCTTCCTCACACACTTACATCGTCCCTTTTCTTTGTATAGTTCAAGTCAACAGATGCACATTTGTTCTTTGTAGAAAGCATTAATGTACAGAATTCATTCTGTTAGCTCTTCCTTTTAGGTTCTCTTCAGCAAGTTGCCCAACTTTTAATTAACTATGCCTTTTGAATTTAAGTACAGTTATAAAGAAGGTGGTAGGCTTCTTCTGCTTCTGCAAAAACACTGAAACCCCAGTATATGACAGTGACTGTTTCCAAGACAGCCTTCAACTAACATTACAAATACAATCTACACTCAGGAACAAGACCAAGGTTGTTTGGCTTTTTTTTTAAAAGTTTCCTAAGTCATCACACTGTAAAGCCATCATTGACCACTTTAAAAATCTATATAACTACTGAGTATAATCTGGTAAATACATCTTCAACTCCAAAATGGTGGCAAGGTTTGGATTTATAAATGTGCAGTGATATGTTCTTTAAACTGTCATAAAAGTGCATTTTGTAGTAGTTTACATCATAACTGCTTTATAATATAAACAGAAATTCTGCTGTCACAGTTGTGTGTTACACACCAATTAGGAAAAAAAGGCTACCAAAACTAAAGTCCTGGTTCTTTTAAATAGCTCCTGTGTAACTTGGACAAGCTACTGTACACCTGTTCAAAAAACTCAGACAAAGCAGTGAGAGTTATATTTACTCCCAAGAAGTTAGGAGCTGAAACTTCTATGCATCGCAGTGCCTTATCTGCAGATAAGGAATATTCTACCTGTAATTTGACCAAAACTGATTAGCATACAATTAATAGTCAGATGATAATAATATGGGGGAAATTACTTACCGTTACCTTGAAAGTTATTCTAGATGGCAGGAATAACTTATTATTTTCCCTTTCATTTAAAACTACTAAAACAAACATTAGTGTAAAAAAATACCCAAAATATTCAGCAGCATTAAACTGAATCATTTTACCTGGAATTAAAAAACTATAGAACTTTTCCATGAGCTTCTGAATCAGCTGATTAGCTTTTTTTGGCCTTCCACCTCCATCACTGAGAAACTCTGGTTTACTTAGCCCAGCTTCCAGAAGGTAAATTCCAACCTGTGAAATGATTATACAGTAAATCATATAAGTTGTTAGAATGACAAGAATATTATAAATGGAAGAGTATGAAAAAAACAACAATGCTTTTACAATTAACAGATGTAAATAGATAAATAAAATATATTAAACTCACCACAGAGGATATTGTATATTGCAGCTATAAGCTTCTGTGATTTCTTTGGGTAGTGTATTGTTAACAGTGAAACAGTAAAACAGTAAAAAGATTTATTTTTTTTTTTAAATCACGATGAAAGCATTTACAAAAAGCACGTGGAAACAATTTGTTTTCATCACATTATAAAAATGTATGGTAGTTGACAGACTTCATTTTTCAGACATTTACATTAAAAATTAAAAGTAATTTTAAAAAGCAGAATAAATATATGAACCCATACCTTTAAAGCCTGAGCCTCTCTAGGCCTTTGATAAAGTCCAATTATCTTTTTCTTTTGCAGCCATCTCAAGCCTTCCAGTATTTCACCACCTAAAGTTGGTTCCACCAAAATACATTGTTCATAAGCACCCGTGTATTCTTTTGTTTCATTACTGTATTCTTCTTCACTTTTTTCATGAACACAGACCTGCAGACGATCATCAGAGTCTCCTCTCATTAAAGTAAAGGCCCTTTCATGGAATCCATCAGTTAGAATTTGCTCAGAAGGAAGATGAAGAGAAATTTCTCCCAACAAGGCTTTCCAGGCCACATCTGCACGGTATGGCAAGACTATAATATTTAGCTGTACTGATATAGGAGTCAAGATGGAGTAAGAGTCCTCTTCATCATTAACTGTCAAAAACTTGACAGATTTTAAACCACTGCCTTCTTTTTGAATAAGATCTTCATCAGTGCTATCATCATTTATAACAATGAAGGATGCGGAAGAGGAACTTGGACCTGCAACATGGTCCTCATTACTCAATTCATCATCTAATGTTATCTCATTTCTCCGATCTTGATGCATATCCCAGCAGAGCTTTTTCTTCTTCTCCTCATCCAATTTTGATGGAGGTGCATGTTTTCGACGGCTACTCATTTTGTCGTTTTCTCAACACTATTTTCAGTCTTTGAGAGATGAAGAAAACAAGTCAGCAACAAGTATTACAAAATCGAACACTCACACCAAAATTTCACTGCAAAAGACTTGGACACAGACACACAAATTGAGAAAATTAACTGTTCAAAAGAGACTTAGTTTTTCAGAGCCTCTCCTGTCCCTGTCCTGTTACACAAAGCTGGATATGAAGCATCTGTCTTGTACTATATCCTATCATTTTGCCAGGTGGCCACAGCCGGAGATAAATACAAGTGCTACATTTCACAGTTATTACTTAGAATCTTGTGGGGCACCTATAAAATAAGAAGCAGTAGAATCCTTGAAAAGTGGAGGTGGAAATAAACTCCAGAAACAAAAGTGCAGGAAGCACAGGAGATGCGGGGGCAGGTGTGGGGAAAAGAAACACACACAACACTCTTCCTTCCTTTCAGAGTCTACACTGAGATGAATTTTTCAGTACACTTGACACAGGGCTAGTCTGAGTCTGCTGATACATGAAACAGGTTTGGAGCCTAAGCTATCGAGCTCTTCCTTAGAAGTCTGTAAAGACCTTCCAACTAGTATTGAATACTTTATTTTCCCATGAAGCTATGCATCCTGGTATCTGGATATCCAAATTCTTGCGGAGGAGACCCTACTTATCCTATTATTCATTTCACTGGGATCAATCAGCAAACTGAACACACTGCAAAGCTAACTCAAGATACACATGCAATTCCTTGACTGAACCTAGGCAGTGAACAAATTTTGGGCATAAAATACTAGAAAATAAAGTACATGTGTAATACATACAAAGAAGCAGATTACAAAATATTAAGCCCATCTGGGAAACTAATAACTACATATTTCAAATTACACATTCACACTTAAATGCCTGAACAAATAGTGAACTTTTTTTTTTTCCCCAAAAAAATACTGGTTTTATAAAGGAGTTTGAACGCAGCAATAAATTTATGACTTCACATTACAGACCTGTCTTTGTCAGCAAAACAAGAAAAATATTTAAATATCCATGTCTATTCCATTTCTGGATACATATTTTTTAGAAAAGTAGGAAGATGAGATCCAAATATTCTAAGCTACTAAATCCGGTATCCTGCAAAGTGGTTTATGTTGGAATGGGGCAAAATTCCTAGAATTCTGAAAAATTCTAGAAGGTCTTGTGAAAAACAAACCAAACCAACGTACCAACCCACCCCAAAACAATAACTAACAAACAACTCCCCCCAAACAAACAAACAAATCCTGCAACAACAATGCCAACGAACTGATTTTTTAAATTAGTGAAAGTCAAAGGAAACATTCAGGAATACACAAATCTTGTTGTGTCTCAGTTTCAGACACAACAGAATTAGGAAATTAAATCAGAGTTCTTTGAAATTATGCTCAGGCAGCATTACTGACAATAAACGAAACAACCTCCAACGGCAAGTGTCATGACATTGAGCTTAAACCTAAGAACGAAGGATTCCTCCATCACCAACTCTGCATGTGGCACATCAGCATCACACTCCAATACACAAAGCTACAGAGAACTGCTCTGACCAAAACCGTTTATAACGCTTGTGGCCAGGAAACGACTGCATCTACAGCTGGATGTAACAGACCTGCACAGAGAAGCACGGAAAACAACCTGTGGAGGTATGGAGGGGTGCCAGGGCTACCCACGCGGCCTGTGTGGCAGCCGTGCTTCAACCGTGCACAAACACCACACCGAGAAGCCGGCGGCTGTGATCCCCGGCCGACTGCCGTCCGCCCGCCCCGCTGCCAGAACACGGGCAGGTCTCGTTGATCCTAACGAAGAAAGTTACTGGAAACTCGGAAATGAGGCGCCAGCAGTGCAGAAACGTTCAGCTATCACCGACACCTGCTACTGTAAAGGTTCGAAGAGGCTGCGGTTAGCCTGCCCACCACCGCAACCCTTCCGGTTACCGTGCGGCTCTTGAGACCAGGCGACAAACAAGCAAGCAGCTGGGCCGGAGCATCCATTACTAGCCAGGGGCAGTTGTCCAGGCCCCTGGGCCGCCCGGCCCTGCCGCAGCCACCGTGCCATCCTGCAGCCGGCCGCTGCAAGGCCGCCCTCCCCGTGCCATGGCCGGCAGGTCACCAGGCGCATACGGCGAGCTGGCAGGCAGGCTGACTGACCACCGCCCTCCTGAGCCCGGCGGACAGTCCCCCGCTGCGACCCCTGAAGCCGCAGGGGTGAGCAGTCAACGGCCAACAACGTACCGAAGGGGTAAGGCCGCTGCAGTATGCCCTCCTGGTGCGGATCCTGCTCCACTCGGGGCAAGCCCTCCCCCAACGGTAAACAGTGAGGGGGGGCGGGGGCTCGCGACCCCCGCCGCTGCTGGCGACGTCGGAAGGGCCCCACGGCGTTGGAGGGGCGGAGCGGGCACGGAAGGTGCGCGCGCACCCACTCTGTCCCGGCCCGTGGCCAATAGCACGTGAGGGAGATGACAGCTCTCTCCGCCCCTCGGGCCGGCGCAAGCAGCCTCGGGAGGGCGAGGAAGGGCGCAGGCGCGTTCGGTATCCTGGGCGAGGTGTCGGGCAGAGCTGGAAGAGCAGGGGCTGCAGGGGCTGCAGGGGCTGCAGGGGCTGCAGGGGCTGCAGGGGCTGCAGGGGCTGCAGGGGCTGCAGGGGCTGCAGGGGCTGCAGGGGCTGCAGGGGCTGCAGGGGCTGCAGCTTGAATAGTTGCAGTGTGCGGCTGGGGACTGCTTAATGTGGTTGTGTCCCTGCCTGTGGTCTCGTAGGTTAGTCCTTCTACCCTGAGTAAAGCCGTATGGTGTAGTGCTGGTGCTTGGGTTAGGCCCGTGAAGAATAAGGCTGGAGAATATTAGGTAGGTTAAACCCCTATGTTGGATGTTTCAGGTCTCTGCAAGAGTTGTTCATTTAAGGGGTGGTGGTAGAAAGGCCTGAAGTCCTCATGGGAACCTAAGGAAAATCTTTTGTACTCACACCAGCAGTGCTTCAATCATTGTTTTAAAAGTCTGCTAGGTATAGATATTATCACTAAGCCGAGGAGATGTCTTGTTTCTGTGGCAAATGATACACAGGAAAAAGTGCCATTTGAGAAATTATTTCTGAAAGTAATGGTGATGATGGTAACCTTAATGCAATCCATGAGTTGAAACCTTGAGAGAACAGAGGTCTACCAAGGTCTGTTAAATCATGTGCCAAGTCATTTAAAGAGTGGAGTTCTGGACACTTAATACTGCAAAAAAGCCCATTGCATTTCTAACAGCAAATACAGCTTCAATAAAAACTATGAAAACATCTTGTGAAATGTGCAGATACACACTCAGGGGCTTAGAGCAGCTGTAAATACACAACATTGGAAGGGCATTTACAAAAAACTGTGGTTTTTTATTCTTTCACTAATCTTTTCAACCGTTTGTTAGTCTTTAACCATTCATTACTAGTCTGCATCTCATTTTCTAGCATTTTCAGCCCTTTCGAAAGGATAAGGCCCGTGTGGGTTCAGTGGAGCTGCTCAAAACCATGATGTATCTTAGTGAAGGGAGTTTCCAGACTGTTGGCCCTTATACTGCGATGGTTTGTCTTTTTTTAATTTCAAAAGTTTTGTTCACTATATGAGCATTTGGCATTCCTATATGAAAATTTACTTTAAAATCATCACTCAGCCCTGCATTATAATGTTCTATACATTACTGCAGAACGGAGACAAAAGGGAAGACACTAGTGTGTATCGTTAAGGGAATAATAGCAACCAAGGGGTTGAAAAGTGAGCAAACTTGTTTTATGGGAAAGTTTCTAGCAGGGCTCATGTCTTGATGTGGCCTAGAGCAGGGCAGGGCTGTGGAGAGCTGGAGACTGGACCTGCAGTGGCATTACTGGGGCAGGAGCACCCGAGAGTGACGTGGAGTCCTGGGCCATAGGGATGCCTGGGGGGACCATCAGGGAGAATGTGACACTGATGAGAATTTGGTGTTGTTGCAAACACAGCTTTACTGCTAGCAAGTTTTCCAGCAACGGTACAAAGAGAATCATAGAATCAACCAGGTTGGAAGAGACCTCCAAGATCATCCAGTCCAACCTATCAGCCAGCCCTATCCAATCAACTAAACCATGGCACTAAGTGCCTCATCCAGTCTTTTCTTGAACATCTCCAGGGATGGCAACTCCACCACCTCTCTGGGCCGCCCATTCCAATGGCAAATCACTCTGTGAAGAACTTCCTCCTAATATCCATCTTACACCTTCCCCACACAACTTGAGATTGACCCCCCTCGATCTGTTGCTGGTTGCCTGAGAGAAAAGACCAGCCCCCACCTGGCTACA
>VWYK01048983.1:3339-16299 GCA_013399775.1 Semnornis frantzii
TAGATGATCCTTGAGGTCCCTTCCAACCTTAACCATTCTATGATTCTGTGATATATGGAGTTCCTTTAATTTGGAAGCCAAGCATGAGACAAATATGGGCTTGATACAAAGCCAGATATTTATCACCTCATAGCACATTCAAGAAGTACCTCTGTCTGTGAACACTTGATATTTTGCCCTCGTTTAAAACGAAGGCAGTCTATATGGAAATAGCCAACTTGGGTAGCTCTGAAGTGACAGCCCTGAGTTAGCTTTCTAAAGCTTGCCTTGTTGCAGCTGGTGCCATCTGGAGTTTCGTGGAAGCTATTGCATGCTTTATTTGAGCTGAAATTAACTTCTTGTGAACTGCATCTCCACAATGAAAATTTTCGCTATGTGACTCTGCTGTGGAAACTTTATATATATCATGACTACCTTTTTCATCTAATCAGCAAGATTTAAAATGCTGAAGATACTGAGCAAAGTAAAAATCAGAATTAATAACCTTACTGCCCTGTGCCTTAGGAATGCTAGTCCTCCATGTGACATAAGTGATTTATCCATTTATGAGTAGTATTTTGTTCCCAGTAGATGAGAAGTTCATTGCAAATGAAGCCTCAGAGGCAGAACTGCAGATGTCCTCAAGGATTTCTTGGGCACCTTTCTGACTTTCCTTTCCCAGATGTTATCTGTGGAGTCTTTGCTAACTATATTTTAATAAATATTACAGAACTAACATGTCATCTACTTTTGCCAGAATTGGAAACAAACTAAATCAACAGAAAGACACTCGTCAAGCAACTTTCCTCTTTAGAAGGGGCCTGAAGGTAATAAATTACTGAAAACAGCAGCAAAGCTGTGCCACATATTGTAAGCTAATCTGTAACACAGATGTTAAGAAATCAATTTCCAGTGTCTGATCTGAGTAGAAACTTCAGGTGAGGTGGGAAATGGGCACAAGTTCTTCCAGGGAAATGTAGTTGTTGTCTTCAGTTACTGTAGCCTATTGAGTCGTGCTTCCTGTTTCAGTATGGCTAGGCTGTTCTGAGGAGCAAGTGTTTGAGAGTTGCTGCAAGGTAGCCATTTTTCCTTTGAAACCTAAGTGTTGGAAAGCACTCTGCAGCAACCAGAAGTTGCCTTTGCATGAAGGACGGAGTAGAAACGGGGTTCAGGATATGCTTACAATTTGGTTTTGTTGTTTGCAGGTTTTTTCCTAGTTATTTTGGGGTCATTTCTTTTAGTTAAGTTAATTAGGGATTTTTTGGTTGTTGCTATTTTGAGTAAGATAAATAGTATAGAGAGTGTGCGGTGAATGGTAGTGGTCTCAGTTTTCATTTGTAGTGGTCTCAGTTTTCATTTGTGCCTACATTCTACATCTGCCATCAGTGTGACTGTAGATATCTGTCTTCCACCTGGATTGCAGAGTTACAGACAGGAGGAAGGAAAAAGAAGTCAAAGTCCTTTAAAACAGCAGTGGGACTTAGTGACATGCTGGTTATTGTGCGTGTTAGCAATGATCAACTTAGGAACTAGCCAGTTTTTTCTTGCTGGCCTGGTAATATTTTGGTCTGTCTCAGCAAAGAGTATATTTGCTGACATAATCCTCCAAAATGTTTCCATCTCTTTATTGGTTAAATTACTGAAATGACAGGTTTTTGTCCTTTAAAGTAATTTTTTACCCATGTCTTAAAAATGTAATAGGGTAGTTATCTTTGAAGTCACTCTGAAGGGACAGCCCTGTTTGTGTAGAGTGTACAAACAGCTTTAAACTTCTGGTTTTGAACTTCTCTATTTCCAGCTACTACAACGGAAATTGAAACTGTCTGTATTGGTATGTTTCAGGTGCAGGCCCAAGTGCAGTCAAGAGATGATCTTGGTAACCAGACAGTAAAGAGAACTCGTCAGTAAGTATTTAATTTGGAACATTACAGTTTAGTTAGATTATTCTGATTTTAATTATGGCTTCCTGGCTATGCATGTTTAATTGCATTGTTTTTTCCTCCTTAGGCATGTTAACTGAATGACTGTGATCTTCCCCTTTTTCTCAGTTATTTCCTTATTTTTTTATTTTTATTTTTTGTAAATTTAACCAGGGGTTAATTTGCATAAGATGCTTGCAGGAATGAGGGCAAGGTATTAACTTCAGAGGATCAGACTTATCTCTACCACTCATGAATACTGCATAGACTGGAAGAAAAATTCAAATGCTGATGTTCTCCTGAGCTGCTGATGTAATTTCCATTTTGTTTAATAAGGATATAAGTCTGTGAGGCAGTTTGGAGTTAAGAAGGGCAGGTCACAAGGTAGCTTGTTGGTAACACAACAGGCTGAGTAAGCAGGGTTTGTCACAGACCCATGCTCTGTTACTTCTTTGGTTTGCTGTCAGGACCATTTTGGCCCCATCCACGGCAAGGCAACTGAGTGTTTTTAAAAAGTGAACATTTAACTCAGTGCTGTAGTTCTGGTGCACCTTACCAACATGTGATCTAGTGCTCACCTGAATAGGTTTAGATAATGAAAAAGATAACATAATCAATGGCCAGGCTTCTTCTAGATTAACGGCATGTGGTCTTCATAGTGGCATACAGTATTCTGAAAGGCTGTACATTCGTTACTAGCCAGTCTTTGGGACAGACTTTTAAAGGTATCCTGACTGAAATGACTGCAATGTTTTTATGATTTCTGTCTTTTCAAACTAGATGGCGAACTTCCACCACAAGTGGAGGGATTCTGACCGTGTCCATTGATAATCCAGGAGCAACTGTAGCTCCAATGTGAGTTTTAAAAAAACTTCTGAAATGTTTTTAATATAGCTGAAATTGCTGTTCCGAGGCATTTAGCCAAGCTGCTTGCAGATAGCATTTCAGGTGCTCTCAAGGTCACAAATCCTCCTGAAAAACTTTTAATCTGTCCCCTGAGTGTTTCTGAATTACATTTGAATCATATTACAGCTGAGTCGTTCAAGGCGTGTCCCAGTTAGAAGCTGGATATGGTTTATAGAGCTGAAGTCGTGGACTGAAAGACTTTCCCCCTGTCTGTCTCTTCTAAATCAGACTATATTACAGCTGTTTTCCTCACCTATCTGAAAGAAAGTGAATGAGTGTTGATGTGTAGTGATAACTCCTCCTGATTCCTAGAGGTTCTAACAGAGTTGTGTTTAGGGAGAGCATTGCTGTCTTGGTCTTTTGGAAGTTGATGGTACTGTCGTTTCATGAGCTGTTTTATTTGAAAAAAAGCTACCCCAAAGATTTTTAATTAGTAGCATTTTATCTGTAAGGAAGACTGCCAGTTTTTGGGGTTTAGATGTATAGGAATAATTAACTGCAAATTATGCATTTGTCATTAAGACTGAGAGCTAAGATCATTTCCTGTTAGGACACTTGCTCTCTGATAACAGTAACAAATGCTACCCTTCTGTAACTCTGCCTGACTTTTACCTTGTTGAATTTATGCCCTGTAGCTACTCATCCAGCCTGATCAAATGGCTTGATTGAAAGTCCATACCTCTATCAGCATTACAGGTTTATTGCATAAAACATGTATTCACTGTGTCCTTTGTAACATTGTTCTTTGACAGTTCCCAGAAATTACGATTAACTCGTACTCCTGTGCCACCATTTCTGATGAAGCGGGACCAATCTGAAGAGAAAAAGATTCCCAAAGGAGTTCCATTGCAGTTTGATATTAATAGTGTTGGAAAACAGGTAAATGCATTTTCTTTCCTTAATGTGGAGGTAATTTTAAGCCACATGAAAGTCAGTGACCAGCCACTTTCCTCCTATACTCACTAGTGATAGGAATAGAGAACTAGTAACGACTCCTTGTTTCCACTTCCAGTTCTTTCTCTACCTTGCTTTATAACTTCGAGGAAATAACTAGACTCACTCTTCCTGTTCCTCTAGTTCATGTCTTGTGTGCTCACATGCTTTAAATGGGATTTAAAATGTTGAATATTTCTAAAAGCCTTCTGGACTTCCTGCTGTGCTTGAATCGGTCAGTAACTATGCGTAATTCAGGGATGAGCTACTCTCAGTGGTGTAACCTAGATGGAACCCTGCACCTCAATTTATAAGGCAACTTTCGTTATGTATCTAGGGAAAAAATAAAATGTGATGATGGAAAGGCTTGAAAGATGAGCAATTTTTCAAAGTTTGTTGAAGACAGGTGATGTGGTGTACGAATTGTAGTGCCTTATTGTGTGATATTGAGGGGTGACACCGTTAGCTACTGTCCCAGCTACATGGGCTCAGTGCATCAGTCTGGATGTGTTCCTTCTGTGAGTAAGCAGCATGTTAAAAATAGTCTACTGCTATATTGTAAAATTAATTGAACTTTCGGGTTCCAGTCTATTGCCTTGGCTGGATGCAGTAGAAAGCAGTTTGCATTGACACAGTTAAACTACTGCATTTGTTGGAGTTGTATGGGGAAATGAGTGTAATGAAAATTCCCTTTTTCAGTCTGTTCTCAGTTTAACTTGCAATATTTTGTGCAGATTTCCAATCTTGACATTGTCTACCGTGTGTTCTTACTGAATTCTGAGAAATGCTGGCTCTTGATGCATAGTCCAATCTGAATTTTCAAATGGTGTGGGAAATTGGGAAATGAAGTTAAACCTTCTTCTTAAGGAAAAAAAAAAAATCCAAGGGAAGGAATTAGGAAGTCAAGTGATGATACAGAGTAAGGAAAAAAATTATCCTTGTTTCCATTATTTTAATTAAATTAACCTAACATCTTTTACATCTGTAGTGAAACTACTTTGTTTTTTCAGACAAGGATGACATTGAATGAACGTTTTGGGATCTTGAAGGAGCAAAGAACAGCACTGTCCCAGAACAAAGGAAGCCGTTTTGTAACAGTGGGGTAACCTGACAAATGGACTTGAGCACCAATGCCACCTGCCTGAGAAACTGAAATAAAAGTGAGCAGAGAATTACAGTATACATCACTGAAATTCTCCAGAATTCTTGCTAAGATGGTGGCACAGCTATCTATCTTTATTACTTTTTATTTTGAATGGTAAAAGACATGCTGCCCGGACAGGGGGAATAGTGGACTGGCACCATCACCTGGTTGGAAAAGAATCTGTGGCCCGGCTGATGACAGATACTGATTTTTGGGTCATCTGGCAACAGAAACACAAATATGAATCTTAAAAGTTGGAGGTTCTTTGTTTAGGAGTGCTCGGTATCTGTTCTTTTCTCCTCTGTTATGGTAAAGATTGTGTGTTTCATTACAAACCCCATTTTAGGGTTTTTTAGGGACCGCCTACAAACTTTCCTTTGGACTGCAGCTGGCACAGAGCCCCAATCCATTAATACTTTGCTAGTGATGTAGGGGAATTTTTCATGGGAGCATTGGTTGTGCTTCTTTGTGCTTTTTGAAGTTCAATTTGTTTTTCCTTTCTTGAAAACTAAGTGTTTTGCATCCTTGCTTTCTCAAATAAAGCTGTTAGTTGAGACTCCAAATACATAATTGGGATGGGAGACTATTCTACTCTTATCCTTAAAAGTGGTCCAGATTATGTCGGAGGACAACTGCACAGGCAGTATGAGAATAATTTATATTGCAAATATCCTCCTCTGGAAATGGAGTATGTCACTCCTAATTTTTCAAAGACTTTTGTCTTCTATTTCTTCCTGTAATTTTTTTCACAAACTTAATGCAATAACTTCACATTTTTTAATAGTTTCACAGGAATAAATACAGAAGTTAATGAGGAAGTCACTGGTATGGTAGAGTTCTTTACCCTCCCAGACACAGGATCCTCATTTGTATGCTTTGCCCCAGAGTGCTCTGGATTTCAGAAACAGCCAGAGGCAAGCAGTCTAATGACACTTGTTTGTGTATACCAAAGAGAGGTAAAATGTGATGCTAGTCAGCAGTGGTTAAACATTTTGGGACTGACCGAAACTGGGGAACAATTGCTAGAGGAAATACCTTGATTTGCCATCATAAAGCATTAAGCAGGAGAATATAGTCCCTTTAAGCTTAGCTTTGTGCATCAGAATCTGCAGGTTGATGACAGCTGGGGCATCCTTAATCTGAATTTGATTGCTATAACTGAGGCACTTGTTCAGAATTGGTTCTGGACCAGGAACTGGAACTTACACTGTTCTTTTGCAATGGGATTTAGGTACGGTCAGGTAAAACAATGATTGGCTTGCTGCATCCAGAAACGTTTATGATATTTGAAGTGGATTTACTTTCTTTTATTCTTGAAGAATTTACATTTGACTTCTTACAGAGTTGGTTTCCTTCCGTTTTTATCTTAAATTCCAAGTTAACTAGCATTTACCTGGAAACTTCAACTTTGAAGAGCATTGGACAGTAGAAGGGCTTTTGTTTGTATAGCAGTTTTAAACTACAGTACTTAAACCCTTATTTTTAATGTTGAAAAATATACCTTAGCAGAAGCAATCTGATGACGTATGGGATGTTAATGTTTTTTCTTAATTACTAGTAGGAATTGTTTTGAGGGGAAAAAAGTCCCACTGTTAGAATTTGCGTAGATAGTGTTGTCAGTCATCCTGTTTCAGTGTATACATTTTCCATGTGCCAGGATGCAACAAAAAAAATTTCTTTTGCATCAACATAGATGCAAAACATTGATGCAATGCATCAAAAAATGCTAGTTTATATTTAATGAGAAGATGCTTTACACTGTACCTTTTGGTATTTTTTGGAGAAGTTACTACATTTGATCTATTCTGAAGCTGTTAATTTTATTTTTTTTTTAATAAAAAGTTACAGGTTTCATGGTGTCTTGTTCATGTTATAACCACCTGGGCTGGATTTTGCTTGCATGATTATTTTCTCTATATCCTTTCAGAGGTTCTTAATGATTAAATTATTAAATGTTCTGAGTAATATATCAAAAAACAGACTAAAGAGGGCTTGTATTCTTTGCTCAGCTTATTGTCCTGAAAATTAAGCACCTCTTGGAGCAGCGCTGTATAAGCTGACTCGCATTTAAGTACGCTAGCCATGAATTTCTGTAGCAGTCTGATTTAGTGGTTTGTGTGGTTTATAGTACCAGATCCTTTGCTGTCAGACTGAGCACTGGTTTTCTCGTGGCTATGACATGTCTTGCTAGTGAGAAGTTGTTGCAAGCTAAACCTTGTCTTACAGCATCAGCTTGAAGGCCCTGATAAATGCTTGTGGTTGTGTTTTTCTGTGCGGTGCTGGCAGTATGGCACCTGCAGCCTTAGATCTTTGCCACCAGCTTGTCTGTAGGGTGTCCAGCTTCAGGCAGTGCTCTGACACACCAGCAGCAGCAGTGGATCGGTGCAAGGCCGGCGTTTATTCAGACGTTGCAAAGAGTGCAACCTTTTAAGGGCCAATGAAGGAAGAAAGTATGAAGGAGCTATTTCTCTCCCAGTTCTGTGCGTGCTCTCCGTGGTTTGTTGCCGAACCAGGTCTGACGTGTACACAGCAGCGGTGAGCAGCCGGTCCGGGATCCAATTCTGGCGGGTGAACTACACCCATTTCAGACGGCGTACAGGCATTACGGCCATGTCCGTGGGAGGCGGAGACCCTTGCACGCCTCATTACCCCACGCAGGTGGTAAAATGCGACGCGAGAACAGGATGTTTAGGGCGCTTCGCGGGAGGGCAGGGGTACATGCGCACTGTGCGGCCTGTCACGGCTGGCGCAGGCGCGCTCCCTGCCAGTCCCGGCCTCCCCCGCGCCTGCGCAGCGGTGCCTAAGCCGGAGGAGCGGCAGCGACGGCCGCTAAGGGGGGGAAATGGCGGCCGCGGTGCTAGCGGCGCCGGAGGGCGGCTCTGCTGTGATGCCGGCGGGGAACGCAGCGGCTTGTCCTCCGCCACCCGGTCCATCAGGTCCGGGTTCGTGGAGCCGTTCCTTGGACCGAGCCTTAGAAGAAGCGGCGGCCAGCGGTACCCTCAGTTTGAGCGGCAGGAAGCTTCGCGACTACCCGCGGGCCAGCGCCGCCAACCACGACCTCAGCGACACCACCCAAGCCGGTGAGGGACGCGGCGTTGAACGGGGTGGGCGAGACAGCGGGGAAGGGGAGTCGGGGAAACGCCTTGCCCTGCCCTCGGAAGCGCCTCAGGGCTGGGGGTGGCCGATTTGGGGGGGGGCTGGCGGTTCCCCATCAGAGACGACTTGGGGAGCTGCCTGTCCTCCCGCTCCCGGAGGTGTTGGAAACGGGGACAGAAGAGGGCAGCAAGACCCCTGCTCTGCGGGAGGCTGAGGCGATCGATTTGCTGTCTATTCGCTAAATCGAAGCTGGATGCACTAAGTGGAGAAATGTTCTCAGCGGACGTTTGGGAGGTCCCTTTTATTTCTCTTGAAGAGTGTATAACGTGGGTCTAGAGGGGGATTTCTCCTAACCAGAGGCGATGCTCGGCCTGTTTCTTCTCTTGGGCCGTTTCTACTTCATGCTTTCGCCTCCTCCTTTCGCTCTCCGCCCTTCCTCTCTGCGGCTGAGGCAGGATGGAGGAGCTGTTGCAGGGTACTCCTCCTTCCTCTGCCCGTCCTGGGTCTGGCCGATCAGATCTTCTGATTTGTTGGTTTGTTTTGTTTCTGTGTCATCTCTACTTTAGAGACGTGTCCTTTCTTGGAAGCAGTTTTAAAACAAAGTTTTATGGCTTTTCTCAGTATTGCTGCTCAATGATGGTGTGGTTCTTAACCAGGCTTGTTCTTGTTCTGATGTGAGTGTGTGTGTATGCGTGCACCCTCACCGTCTCTCATCTTGTGCTGTCGACAGAGGAAACCAGCTTTCCATAAAGGGCTGTCAGGTGTGCCCATGGGAAAACCAACTTGCAGATTGTGCTCTTGTGCTTTTATTATTGTAATTTCTGGCAGCCTGTCAGCAAGATATGATAGGTACTGTGAACAGAATTCTCTCTGTTCCTTCTTTCTCTCCTATATTCTATGGATAAAAATATTAAGAATCTTTAATAACTACTTAACAAGGTAGAGGAAGCAATAGGGTTGTGTTTTCACTGTGCTCCTCAAATATATTCATGGGAGTAGACTGAAAATGTGTACTTGCCCTGTAAGCACTTCAATCATAAGCAAAAACATGTCTGTGAAGCATGTTTACAGATTACTGTATTGAATAGATGAGACTTGGAAAGTGATGAGAGCTTGGGCAGGATGTGGAAGCATTCTTAATGTATTATACGGAGCAAATTTAGTTCATGTTTGTTTTGACTGTCTAGTTGTGTTAAGTCAGGTAAAAGTAATTCTGAAAAGGTGCTAGCATGTCATTTATTTGTAGCTTTGATTACTTCTTGTGCAGTCATTTAGACTTTCTAATATTCTGTGTTCAACTGTAGCTTAGAAGCTTAGAAATAAACACCAAATACCACTTTTTAAGAAGTTCCCATGTTTGTTAGTAAGTGCGTTGATACACTGTCAGCGAAATCATTCCAAACTGAATGGGAACTTTTAAAAATGTCTAACTTTATGCTCTGTCCTGTAATATCATACTTACTCAGAAATCTGTCTCCGGTACACAAAAACACCAAGCAAAGCTTGAGACAAATGCGGTTTGTCTTGAGCGCATCTATAAATAGAAAACACTTCTTGTTAGAATATGATTTTTTTTGTGTGTGTTTGTTTAAATGCAGTTGTACAATGAATGTGTAGTGGGCTAATCTATAAGCAAAATGCAGCATGCACATTCGTGAGGGATTTGGACTTTTTTTTTGTTTATGATACTATTCATATACTGTACCCTTAAACAATTTGTGGGAATTCTTTTCTCCACCAAGGTTCCCATCTATTGTGATGAATATTTGCATTGTAGTTGTTCAAGAAGCATTAAATGCTAATAAGCGTCAGTGCATGCCATACACTTTTGTGCATTTATCATCACAATGAACCTTAGAAAAAAGCTGGGACTGTTCTTAAGTTGTAAGAAGCAAAACTTATTTGGGGGACACACACACATTCTGTTTAAATCCTATATATTGAAGGTTACCGTGAATAACTTCATCTTGTGCCTTCTTTTAGAGTGATCTTTTCTGTAACTTTTTGTTTTGAATAAGTCTGGGTAGTGGAAAAAAAAAACTATGCAAGCATTTCTGACCCCCAGTTTTCGGTAGAGTGCTCAACTACAAATTTAACTCACTTCTTTCCCCACATAAGAGTTTTTCTTTTCTTGTGAAGCTTCCAATTCTTTTGTATGGGGTAGCCACAAGTAATACGGTATAATATATACATGTGTTAGGTGTTATAAACATTTAAAGTAAACACCTTAAATAAACTGCTTGACCGTAGCCTTTAAGTGCCTTAGTGCATGCTGTGCTGCAGAGACTCAAAGCACATCAGGTGGGACATGTGTGGAGTTTCAGAAAAGAAATATTTGGAATTACTCCCAAATTATGAGACTGAAAGAAAAAAAAAAAAAAGTGTGAAACTCTTACTCCTTTTTATGTACCAGGATAGATGCTTTTGCAGTGTGAATCATGTTATACTGGTATAGCTCATTCTCGTTCTTGCAGTAATAAAAATAATTGTGTGTCACTGTAACTGCATCAATGCTAAAAAGGTGGGAATGAATCACATTCCCTGTTAATGCAACTACACTGCTGGAAACCCAGTGTATAGCATAGCCTTAAGCCTTAACAGAATCACCGGCCTTGCCTAGAAGCTGTGGTTAACATAGATGAACCAGCAAAGCGGGTCAGTAGGATCAGGACCTTAGAGATTAGATGCTTAATCAAGTTTAGTTGGGTGCTCTGTGCACATTTTGAGGTTGATGGTGGGTGAACAGAGAATCCTTTTAAGTAGACATCAGCCATAAGTACGTTTTCAAGCAGTACGTCAATGGGAAGATCACATTTCTTTGGTTCTCTTATGGGTTCACAGTTGCCAGCAGTACCAACCCTGGTGCTAAAGTGGTAATAGCTTCTAGGTGCCATTTTTAATGACTCACTAAAGAACCATCAGAGCCAGGTTTCTGTCAGGTGTACCTTTGGAAAAATACTTGATCAGCAGGTCATAAATACCTCAATTTGGATGGGACCCATAAGGATCAATGAGTCAACTCTGCTTCTTGCAGGACTACCTAAAACCAATGTCATCGTGTCAGATTTGCTGCATTTGTATTCTGGATGCTAATACATTTCTGTTAGGCATTATTGGAAAAATTAAGTTCCTCGTTGATCATATTCCTCAGTCATTAAACTTTTCACTGTAAAAGGAGATCTCTAGTAATGCCAGAGCCTCGGTGGCTTCTGAGCACTGCTGCCTTCTGGCTTTTTAAACCAATGTCACTGTTCAAGGTTATTCTCAGAACTGAGCAGGTAAGTTCATCAGACATTGAAGTAAAAGCAGATTTCTGGTTATTTTGTACTTTCAATGGAATTAAGGTAGCATAGTATGAAATCAGATTGAAGATGGAAATGGCCTATGCCTGAGAGTTTGGAATGGATTAGCAGTAGCTCCCCACAGTGCATGATGCAGTAGTCTGTGTGACGTCAGTGCGGGATGGCTCATGTGCAAGAAATGCAGTGTAATAACGACTTAGATACCGAAAGAGGGAAAACTGTTCTTTTTGCTCATCCCATAGAACTTAGTGGAATTTTAGGAAGTGACTCAAACTTACAAAGTTCATTGATAATGGATGAGCAAACTTCTGCATTAGCAAAGAAAGGATGTGCTTCTCCTTTTTGTTTTCATACTCTTTCATTTAACCTCCATTATCTATCCCCATTTTTTCTTGGTGAATTACAACCCATTTGTTCATTCCTATCTTGTTCTCCACCAGGGAATAGGAAAAGGAAAGGCTATGAAATGAGTTAAATATGAAAGGCAGCACAGTTGCATTTTGCCAGTGTTACTGTAGACTCTGATGTCATTATTTGACAACCTTCCCAGTAGCCTTAAGCATACATTGAGCAGAAAAGTTATTTGTCAAACTCTGTGACAGTTGTAACTGCCTGAACCACTCACTGGCTCCCTTTTTAAAGGCAAGATGGGATTGTGTGGGTTAGTGCAATAAAAGAAATGGCTGTTGTATGAAAATCAGCTGGCGAGATAATTACATACTCCGTACTATGTCTTGTTTCTAAAATATGTTAATAGTGACAAAGTATAGCAAGACTCTGAAAATGAAGGGCAAAATATTTGTCTGTAATCTTCTTCTGAGTGACTTTGCCACTTCTGTAGTTTTGTTTATAGCTGCTCTCCACAGAAACAGTAAAATCTGTCAATAAAATTTCTTTATGCAAAGGCCTTGCATTCATTTAAAAGGATTACAGTAACAATGAGTGTTCTGCAGTAACAGCTCTCACTGCCATGCATTTAGTTGATATTACCTGATGAAATGTAAAAGAGCCAGAGAAGTACACTATGGCTCATACAGCCAGGTATCCCAAACATTTGTGATGAGAACCACAACAGAATCCAAGCCAACCTAAAATTAAATAATTGTTTGACAAACCACTCTGTGTTACTCTATCTTAAATGTAATTTTATTATGATCCTTAAGATAATTTGAAAGGAAGTAGGATTGTTCTTTGTTCAAGTCACAGGCAATTTGTCAGAAGAATTTGTGGTGTTGCTACTTAGATTACCTAAAGCAGTTTTTATTTTTGCCTTTTGTTTAGGTACTTCAGTCTTGTGCTCGCATTTTACACTTGCCAGTGCACTTATCAAAACCCGAACAGATAATTTTTGGTACAGAGTTTTTGGTAGCTGTAGGGGTGGGGAGAAGGGAGAATGGCAGTCTTTCCCCAAACTCTAGACAGTAATGTAGCTTGTTCCATTCGGTGGCATTTTTTTGGTCTGACCTCCTGCTCATGTCAGTTCCTGTCTAATTTGACTGTTGCTCCTCCTTGTTTTCTTTCTTGTGATGTTTTGGTTACAAGCCTTGATTTCATCTCTTCTGTGCATAAATACTGGAAATTCTTAATTGCGGCTAATGGAGTTATCTGAGTGGTGCTTTGGCAAGTTGGTGCGTAGAGGTCCATTCTCTCGCTTTATTCTGTTACTCTCAAAATGTGGAGA
>VWYK01048984.1:0-15927 GCA_013399775.1 Semnornis frantzii
AGAACTTCATCCTAACATCCAAGTGTACATGGACTGTAACTGTGCCAATACAAAATCACAGCAAAATCTGGAAATGAATAATGAGATTATTATTCACCAGTCAATAAAAAAAAAATCAGGAAGGTTGCTATTGTTGTTCAACAATATGCCTGAAGAACAGAACACAGGACCTCACAATGAATCTGTGAGCTGTCAGTCTGCTACAGTGCCTGCCAACACCACTCTTCCATCTTTCACCAAAACTTTTGATCTGTTTTATGACAATTTTCACTTGATATATATCAAAAAGTAGATCTTTCTTATACACTCATTAAAAATTAAAGTTGTATTAAATCAAAATAGCAGGATGAAAAGAGTGATGAAAATCAGCTCTAGCTCCACGGCATCTGTGTGTCCGGGCTTAGATCTCTTTTGCAGCCAGCAAAGAGCTACTGAAGAGCAGCCTGTGGGAAAGGCAACTTCTGCCCAAGGTGCACCTCACTTGGGCTGAAATTGCTCCCAAAAGAGCAGGGAGCAACTGGGAAAGCTTTGCCTTGGGCAAAGAGCTTCTGCCGTGTGCCTGCAAACTCTTCTGTTTTAAAACCACACTGAAGTGCTGAAGCAGACAAGATGCCTATTGCTGCCAGATGAAGTGGTGCAAGAGCCTGGCATTGCAACATGCAAAGGAAAACCCTACTACCCTCAAGGACAGCAGTAAGTACAAGAAGTTCCTGGAGAGATTTCAATTTGAAAGGGGACACAATGATGCAGGTACTTTAGGGTGCTGCTGGCAGTCTCAGACTTGCCTTCTGTTTTCCTGTATTTTTGTTTGGGTTTTTTTTCCAGTCTGGACAATACATACTTTCCAATAACCAATTGATTAACCATGTCCTTCCCATTTTCCTTCCACCAGCAGCTCATTCCTGCATAACTGAGAATTTAGGAGTTGCTCCTTTGCAGCAAGTAACTTCCTATTTGGCTCTCTAATGCCTGTCTTCAAAATTAGAACATTTTGGAGACCATGCCTGCTCCAAAATGCAACATTCTAACTGCATACAAAAGGAAACTTAGTTCTGGTTCAGTAGTTCTGGTCAAAAACCTTTGAGCCATCGTTCTGCATTAATCATAGAATCATAGAGTGGTAAGGTTGGAAGGGACCTCAAGGATCATCCAGTTCCAAGCCCCTGCCATAGGCAGGGACACCTCCCACTAGCACAGGTCACTCAAGGCCTCATCCAACCTGGCCTTGAACACCTCCAGGGAGGGAGCAGTCACAACCTCCCTGGGCAACCTGTGCCAGTGTCTCACCACCCTCACTGCAAACAACTTCCTCCAAACATCCATTTTCAGTCTCCCCTCTGCAAGTTCAAACCCACTGCCTCTTGTCCTGGCATTCCCAGCCCTTGTCAATAGTCCCTCCCCAGCCTTCCTGTAGCCCCCTTCAGATCCTGCAAGGCCACTCCAAGCTCTCCTGGAAGCCTTCTCCTCTCCAGGCTGCAGAGCCCCAACTCTCTCAGCCTGTCCTCACAGCAGAGCTGCTGCAGCCCTCTCAGCATCTTGGTAGCCTCCTCTGGACTGGCTCCAACACTTCCATGTCCTTCCTGTGCTGGGGGCTCCAGAACTGCACACAGGACTTTGAGCATCTATCCAGAAACAAAAGTATACTCTAAAGAAGTTCCTTAAAGGTGCTCAAAAGTCCAAAGCCATCTTTTAGATTACTTTTTTTCCCTGTTTGAATAAACAGTACAACAGAGCATACTATATATGGTGCACATAGTCTACTACTGTATTTTCTGACACAGCAATATATTAGTGAGAAGGCAATACACCATTAAGTGCATTATAATTGATCCAAAAACAAATGATGACTGTAATGCAGCAGATACCTCTGCAAAAACCTCCACCTGCCAAATTCTCTTTTAGTCTTAAGGACAAACAAACTCTCAGATCTTCCAAGCAGCTACCTGGCAACCTTTTGTATTTTTCAGTTAGGTAGCACTTCCACAATAAAAGGCATTTTGTTGGAGATGTAGGACTTTGACCAAGTGATGTGAAGCTGAATAGAAGTGTCCTTTGTTGTACAGATCTTCAGATAAAAATGGACACAGATTGAACCAATCTACACAGATCAGATTAGAAAAGATAATTTGCTTTTCCACACCAAATTAAAAAAAACACCTTGACCTTGGGGCTTCATTTCCTCCATCATCAATTAGTACAGCACACTTGCAGCTGGGAAGCAAGAGCCTTAATTTCTGCATATGCAGCCAGAACATATTTTCTGTTTGAGTATTAGGTTGTTTTGGTCCTCTTCTCTGCAGAGAACAATGGAAATTAATCTAGCAGGGCTCTTTCTGCTTTACAAAAGTTTTTGTTCATGACTCCTAAAAATCTACAAACCTCTCTGCAGAGGCAAATGAATGCAACAGGCACTGCTGGAAAAGCCTCTGGAACTTTCAGGTGGCAGGAAAGACATACAGAATGAGTGCATGTATCTCTGCAAAACTTGGGAACAGAGCTGCATGCAACAAAAATCAAAGGAGCTGGAGAGAATCTTAGAAGACATTAAGTGGGAAGGGAAAGGCAGGGGAGATAAAAGCATTTCTATGCATTTACATAGATTATGTTGAGCAAATTGACAATAAGCCAATATACACTTAGGGAAGTGAAAGTGGCTGGCAGCAACTGATTACAGGCAAAGGAGGGGAGGAAAATCATAGATTTTCAAGTATTTCTAGCCTCCATGTAACAAGATGGAACAGCTGAAGAGAAGAAAGTGATTTTTCCAGAGCCACAAAGAAAATCTCCTTCGGAGAACATCACTTGTTTGGCCCCAGGGAGAGGAGTTAGATTAAACATAGACACTCTGCCCTGTGCAAGTGGGAGAATATAGCACTAAAACTGGGAATACTGCCTTCAGCTCTGTGGATCGTATAAGCCTTTTTTTTACAATAACTTTCTCATATATAAACTCAAAGCACACTAACATAAGAATATATGGTGTTACACCTCATTACTGTTAAACTTTATTTAAAAGCTGTTTTGCACAGAAATCCTCCACTAAAAGGGGGAGCAAAGAAAACCCAGGGCAATACAGCCATGTCAGTCTTGCCTCTGTACGAGGTAAGATCATGGTGCAGATCTCCTGGTCACTGCTCTAAGACACATGGCAAACAACAGGGCAATTGGTGACAGCCAGCAGGGCTTCACAAAAGGCAAATCATGCCTTGCAAATCTGGTGGCCTTCTACAACAGAGTTACAGCTCCAGTAGAGATGGGAAGAGCAACTGACATCTACCTGGACTTGTGCATTTGACACTGTTGCACATCACATCCTTGTCTCTAGAATGGACTTGGTGGATGGACAGCCCAAGGGATAAGGAACTGGCTATACAGTCACACTCAAAGAGTTATGATCAATGACCTGATGTCCAGGTGGAGGCCAGATTGGGTGAGGCCTTGGGCATGCAAGTGCAGTTGAGAGGCACTCCCAGCCATGGCAGGAGGGTTGGAGTAGATGATCTCTGAGGTCCCTTAAAACCTAAGCCATTCTATTCTATGATTCTACTGTTCTGTAGAAGAGCATTTATGATGACAGAGTCTGAAACCCACCCTTGTATCTATCCAAGTGACCAGAGTCAGAAAAGTGTCATCCCAACACACTGCAAGAGACACAGCAAAGGGATACTGTAAGATTAGAAACAAGCAATAGAGAGACAGGGATCATTTATTACCTACTACCCTGAGATGGCATCATCTTTTTTTCTGTATGTGTTTGCCTTTTTGCTGTGTGACAATCTGCCTCTGCTGGGACTTGGCTACATGGCGAGGTCACTTCTCAGCCCATATCCTCTGATGTTGTTATCAGCCACCTTCTGGAACCCAGTGATACCATGTCTACACAGAGCCGTCAGCACTGCTTCTTTAGGCTCTTTCAAAACTTAAGCTCCATGGCAAGGTTCTTCCTTGGCTAGTGTGCTTAACTCACCCTGGAAAGTTCTGAAGAAAGAAGTTATTCACACAGCCTCTATTCTGACCAACATTTCCAGGCTGACCCAGGCCCATCTCTGAGGTCCCCATTCTTAGAGAATGGCACCTGACAGCACTCTGGATGCTCTTCATTCTTATGTCAAAGCCTCCAAGTCACTACAGCCACCTGTAATAAAGCCTTTGCCTCAACTCTGTACTTCCCTATGATTTGTTTTAATTTTCATAGCACTGCAACAAAGCCCAGGATCTGGTCTTGTGTTCATCTTCAGAGGCAGTGGTCTGGACTCATATCAACCACCCATGAGAGCCACTGCAAAGGTTACACGCTTATTTAGTGCACTTACTTCTCAAAAACCAAACCTTGTATGAGAGAAACAAGAAAAAAATAATACTACTGTAGAAGATTAGTGCATAACACTAAAAAAGCCTAACACACTTGATGATCAAAATGTCATCTTTGGTCTATTCCTCACTCTGATGCACGCTCTAAGTTTGAAAGTGTGTTGTTGACTGTGAAGTAATTTATAGCACTCTCTTGTTAGAGCTAAGAAGACAAACCAATACAATTGTTAATGTATGTACATTTCACTGATGCACACATTTTGTTCCACAAAAAGGCAGCAGCTGGATATATTGCTGCAGAGCTAAAGGAAGCACTCTGTTCCTTCCTCTCTTTAGCAGGAATCTCTCATTTGACCTTGGGCAAGGCATTTAAATTCTCTGTGCCTGTGTTTTCTCATCTGTAAAATTAAGGCTATAATGTCTACCTACTTCACGAGAGGGACAGTGTTAAATTTAATGTATTAATGCTTTAAAGTGTTTTTAGACAGCTGGATCAAAACCACTGCAGAATGTAAGTTATTATTAAATTATGCTTCACTGAGTTAATGCTGTTGCATTGCTATATCTGATTAAATAAGGAAAAATATTCAAGTGGTATGTCTTGGCTATTTTTTTGTCCCAGAAGATGAAACTGATGTTCTTCCACCAGCCTACAGCTGGACTCCAAGGCTTAGAGAAAGGAGGTGAGGATATGCAGTAGTCAACAGAAGTAAATGAGTCCTGGGGAGCAGATGATTGCAAGGGCATTTAAAGCAAGGTAGAGGAGAAGGCAGCTGTGCTTTGTGCCCCACTGTGACACATCAGCCTCTGGGAGCGATACAGGCTCCATTCATCTTCGCACCACCGGGACGCCCCCTCCACAGCATCGCCTTCACTGCTGCATTTGGCCTCCACCTGAGCTAATGAAGTACAAGACCTGTAGTCTGGAGCTGCTTTCCTGCTGGAGCCGACCAGCTCTCAGGCACAGTCCAGATCTGTTTTGTGTCTGTTCAGACATGCCAGCTAATCCATCCTGTGATGAGGGCTGCACATCACAGCCTCGGTTAGCAGCAGGGGATTTATGGCAGGGGGCGGTTCGTACCTGACGCCTCTCCTGTATCTCTTCTTGACCTGATGCACAGGTGCCTGGTCTTGTCCTGTGACCTCACATCAGGAGCTTGGGGGGGTTAAGGGGAAGGAGTGTTTGGAGCAAGAGCCGCAGGAGGATGAGAAGGGTTTTGGACAGGATGTTGAGCTGGGTGTTGTAGCGGCGGTGATGCCGCTGGTCCCAATGCCATGAAGGCATTTCTGGTGGGTGGCAAGGAACCTAGGAAAGCAGTGAGTGACACGCAGATCAGTGGGACTGGCTGTGCTCTCTGCTTCCTGCTTACGTGCTGCACGGGCAACATCCACTCTGTGCACATCACAGTCAGCACACAGAGCTACGGTGGGAGTTCACACTGGAAAAAGTTAGCGTCCAAATCAACGAAGAACTGTTTGATGGATCTACCTCCTCAGCAGAGTGTGGAGGGCAGATTGGCTGGCATGGCAATGGTTTCGGCTGGCGTGGCAATGGCTTTGCCTGGCGTGGCAATGCTTTCGGCTGGCGTGGCAACAGCTTTGGCTGGCGTGGCAATGCCTTTGGCTGGTGTGGCAATGCTTTCGGCTGGCGTGGCAATGCTTTTGCCTGGCGTGGCAATGCTTTTGGTTGGCATGGCAATGGCTTTGGCGGGCGTGGCACAAGCAGGTAGTAGGCAACATTGTTTCAGATTGCAGAAAGACCAATTCATTTGCATTGCCATTGCTCCATCCTCATTTTACCATTAAAAACAACAACAATGAAACCCCAAAACAAAAACATTGGGTGTGGTAAGCTTCTGCCAATAGCATGCTGTTTAAAAGGCAATAATCAAGGAGTTTGAAAAAATGAAAGGGAGGGACATACTGTCTGCCTTCCACGCCTGCCAAGCCTGGAATGCAGGTAGCAAGGTCTAAGGTTGCACATACATTACCTCTTTTCTGACACCATGCTGCATACGTGCAAGTATCCATTCTGGGGCTTTTTGGGGTTGTTCATTCTTATCAGAAGTGCAGAGAGGCCAGACTGTATGTTTCATTACTATAGCAGCTTTCTAAACAACAGTGATGGCAATTCAGTTTCTTTTGCCACTTTTGCCTGCCTGAAGCCCTGCACAACTGCTTCTGTGCGCAATGTGTGCAGCAGCTCCTAACTCTGTACACTAACTCTACTTTCTGCTGGCATTACACACAATTGCTCCTCAGTTTCCCTCTCTTCACCAAGGCACAGGTAAGCCTTTCACAATGATTAAGTGCAAAGATCTGAATGACCACATTCCCGAGTTGTGAGCATGAAAATGTATTGTCAGAAGACTCTCAACTAGGAGATCACTACCTGGTCACTACTGCACCAAAAGAGCTTTCTTCCACCTTTAATTTCAGTGATGTCCTATCTTCTAATATTACAACTCTACCCTCAATATCCAGTTTATGCCTCCCAGAGAGGCTGGCTGGAGGAACAACGATGTGATTTATGTTTGAGAGCCATTTACTCAAAATAAACTGCAATAAAGCAAAAGTATGCCCAAAAGTATGATTGAAGACTACCACTGTCATGAGAAGATGAAGTAGATAAATTTGTATTTCATTTAGGACTAGTGCAGCAATCAATGTTTCAGTAATACTCTGAATGACTGATTCAGCAGGCTGCTTGAGGGCAGTGTGGCTGTTTAAGTAGCAAGCTAATTTCCTGATATGATTTTTATGCACAGAAGAGTAAAACCTTATAGATAATCATTTGGCCAATTACAAGGGCAAGGTGAAACGGCACTGTGTGTGTGGAAGGAAAGCTGCAGAGAAGGAACACAAGAACTGGAACAATTAAGCAGATACAGTAACAAGATACCAAGTCAGGAGCAGCAGAAGGCAGGGAGCTGCTGTCAGAGGTGAAAGGAACAGGAGAAGGTACAAAGATGATCACCCTCTAAATAGGAAAAAGCAGAGACCCCTACTGTGGATCTTTTTTTTTTTTAATGATCTAGATGCTTTAATGATTTGAGATGTTTTCACATTTCACTACTCCTGGCACAATAAAAATCCACCATATGTCAGTCCTGCAGGTTGAAAGGTCTTTTCCTTTCTTCCCAGCTGTTTCATAATGGAAAGGGAGAGGCAATGTGGGCTTGTTTGTTCTGTGTGACGCAGCAAGTACATTTATATCCCTGGCATTTCCCTTCCTCTGGCAGCTCCCCCCCACAATGCCCTGCACCTGGAGAGTATAGAAGCGGCAGGACAAAACATCACAGCAGTCACAAACCTTCTGTGCATCTGAAGCACTGCAGCTAAGAAACTACTTCAGATACATTTGGCAGCATTTGCCAGATGTTAATATGTGAACTTAGGCATGGTAAGCCAGGAAGAAATGCAGATCTTCAGTGAATGAGCTATGCAACAATGAAGAACTGATTAAAAAACAGCAGCAACCAGACAGAAAAGAGATGAGCAAAGAGGAGAAAATAGCAGGTGCTTCACATTACCACTTCTCCAATACAGTTTAGACTCCAGTGGATGTTGTTACTGGGCTTTGTTCTTATCAAATAACTTTTCATAGATTTTGATGCACTTGAGATAAAGGGTCTTAACTATATAATGTAATTAAAAATACATGTTGATGAAGATTTAGAGATTCTCTGGGTAGATAATGTGTTACAGCCAATGCAAATTGGTGTAGAATGAATTGATGGCCCTAAACCCTCTCTAATAAATCTTTTTGTTAAAATATATGTCCCCTTGGCAGTCATGAACAAAGATACATTTAAGGTTTTATCTAAAACTGAGGAAAACTCTCCAAAGTAAGTCACAGGAATCAAAGACAAGTAAAGTATTTCTTAACTTTGTCTGCTGCTAAAGCTGGAGCTCTGCACTTGTCTGTATTGAATTGTATCTATTTTTTACAGACTATTTCTCCAATTCATCAAGATCACATTAAATTTTAATTCCATCCCCCAGCTAAGACCAAGGAAAAAAACATCCACAGCAATTTACAGATAGTGCCCTGAACTTCTGTGCAGATGTCTGGAAGCAAGAATATGTTGCATTTTTATTTTCAGACTCCAGCAGAAATGTTCATAGGTTATGGCCCTGAGTTTGCCTGCTTCTCACTTTCAGGTTTGTCCTGGTTTCAGGCTAATTGGAATATTTTAATGAGAGAAATTAGATTGTTGGCTGTGGGCAGAAAATAATGATGAAGTCTATATCATTCATCAGTTTGCTGAGAAGGATAAAAAGCCAAAATGTACATAATCTGCCCTCACTCTGTCCTGGGATGTTTCCCTATTTAATTCTTCTTCCCTCTGCTCTACTATCTGCCTACTACCAAATAGCAAGGAAAGCTTTGCTGCTGTCTGGGAAGCAGGGGGAGAAAGAGGGGGGTAGCTTTGAGCCCTTTCGAGGCAGTTTCTTTGCCCTGGAGGGAGTCTGGATTTCTCTATGATTTCTCATTTGTATATAAAACTGTAAATCCTTGTGAGTATATTGTGTATATATGGTTGTGAACGTTGCTGTGCAGTAAATAGAGCTTCCTCTTAACTTCCAAACCATCTGAGCTGGTCTGGTACATTTCAGCAGGGGGAGAGGTTCCTAACCCACCACAAGAATTTAAAATACATACTCTGAACTACTCAACTCACTTCAAGAGCTACAGAAGTCCTACTGTGAAAGCAATGTGAAACCACACCGAAGGACAGCATCAAAAGTCAGTTACCAGGTCTGTTTGTATGGAGTCTTCAATAAACAAACAAAGCAGCCACGGTTAGTTTGGACTCAGCATTCACTGGGCAGGACACATGAATAGGTTTTCAGGCTTTAGGCACCACAGCAGAACTTCCTTAACAGAAGTCTGTGATTGCTTGGTGTCTCATTGATACATTCCTGATTCACTCTCCCAATGCTCTCCATGCAGGCTCCCACCAGACCTGTGAAAAGCCATTCTTAAGACCACATCCTGCAGTGCCCCATACAAGAATGTCAGATTCCACCTCAGATTGCACCAGATGATGGCACCACCACTGCCACTTGCAAAGCACTTTCCAACTCGGTAAACTACTGTGCCCTGTGAGAAACCCACAGGAGTGTTCTGCCAAGCCACTGCTTGCAACCCAACCTGCACCAGTCCTGTGGGCTCAGAAGAACTGAGCACTACTCATCTGATGATTCAGGTTGATGGGGAATTTGACAGCTGCTCCTCCCCAGGACTACATGTTGTGTGAGAATATACTGCTTCTCCTCCTACTCCTCCTCCTCCTACTGCTGCTATTACTGCCATAAACAACAAATATGGAATAATGATCTCCCTTTATATGGAAATTACATTTTCAGATTCAAAACAACCCCAAATTCCAGACTGGGGACTCTTTCATAATAATCATAAAAGTTATTTTCTTCTCTATTTTTTTTTCCTATAAACCACCTAATTTTCAAATAATAGAAGATTTTTCCACAGCTTTTTTTCTTTTTTTTCCCCTGATGGATCTTTCAAATTCCACCCTAAAAACATCTGGAGCCTCATGATGAGTAACTGTTATTCTACCACTGTTCATCTCACATATAGATTGACATTTGAGTCAGGTTTAATATAACAAATGAAACCAACTGCTGATGGGTTCCATGTTAAGATGTTTGGTGACTTGTAAAAGTTGCCAAAAGATTACATCTCTGGTAGGCTGAGGAATTAACAGCATTCTGAAACACAGAACTCTTCTCAGGCTCCTTGCTTGGCTGGGCAGACCTGCCTGTTTTTAAGAGAAGTCTGATTATCTGCCTGAAGAATGTTGCAATGCAGACTGCAGGAGTACCAAACACTTCACTCATGTACTTCACTCTGCTCTTGCAAAATAGTTATAGCAAAATACAGGTTTATAGAAATACTGGCAAAATGTAGGCTTGCTCATAACTTATTCACATGAATCCACCTCTACTGTTCTTAGAGAATTCAAGTTTATGTATATATATATATATATNGCACTTTTCTCCCTTGTCTCAGGTGTTGGGGTTTTTAAGCCTTACTCTTTCAGACTACAAAGACTGCAGGTTTTGAGCTGGGAAGGGAGTGAGGTAACATGCATAACTGGCTCTTTACCATGTTTAAAGCAAATATATAATCCTTAAGCAGTTCCAATTATCTTTCCAGTTTCCTATTAGATCTAGGTAACTTCATGGTTAATTGCTAAACAGTAGCTTTCACCATGGACAAAGCAGGAAATTATTAGCCTGCCAACACTTCAGACACCACATATTCCTGAAATTTCTTCTACGCTTCCCACTCAGGTTTAACTTAGCTCATCTTGCTAGACAACCACAGAACCACAGAATGGATGACACTGAAAGGCATCTATGGGGATCATCCAGTCCCATATCCTGGCTCAAAGCAGGGTAAGAAAAACCAGGTTGTCCAGCTCTGAGCCCAGTCATGTTTGAGTATGTCCAGTGATGGAAACTATACAAAAGCTGCTCACCTGTTGGCAGTACTGTTCCTAATGCAGCAAGCCCAGGAGGCTATTTTGCCTCAAGGACATGTGGTTGGCTCATGATCAGCTTGTGGTTCACTAAGGCCTTTTCTGGAATGCTCCTTTCTGAACCAGCCCCAGTGTGTACTGGTGTTCCATGGTATTGCTCCTTGGGGATAGGACTTTGAACATGCTCATCTGGCATGACAGCCATTTCTCCCAGCTTTGTATCATCATCTGCAGGTCTGCTGAGGGCACAGTCTGCCCCATCATCCTGATCACTAAGTAAGAAATAAAGAAATATTGCCTGCGATACTGATGCCTTGGGTACAGTTAGTGACACTGCTCTACCTAGGCTGTGACCAATCAAAGCTGCTGATGACTACACTTTGAGCCTGCCAGTTCAGGCAGTTTCCAGTTCACCTCCCTGTCCAGTTCACTAACCCTTACTCCATCAGCCTGTGAGCCCCACACCATTATGTCAAAGTCTTACACTCAAGAGCCACCAACTGGTCCCTTTCAACGCAGTCCTGCCCTCAGTTATCAACCACTCCTCCATTCTGGTGTCAGTGACAAACTTGCTACAGGCAGACTCCATTTCACCCACCAGGTCAATAGTCTGGACATGATACAAAATCAGCTCCAGTGTTGGTTGACCTCTGTAGAACATCGCTGCTAACCGCTCAGTCTTCCAGTCTTTAGGAGGAATGTATTTAGTTGGGGACTAAGTTTGAAGTGACATGTTTTAGAACTGAAAAAAAAATTATTTAGCATTTGTTTTTCTACTAAATGATTCAGCTTTGTGTTTTTACTGAGCCATAAAATCCACTCACTACAGCAAAAGATAAAGCATTACTACACTGTATTTCTGTTTACAGAAATGTTGAGGACTTTTATCTGACCAACTTCATTTTTTGTTTATGAATTACTTACACACAACTCCAACTCCCATTTCTGCTTTAGCACAATCATACCTACATGGACTGCACACAGCTACCAGAGATGAATTTAAAAGCCTCTTCAGAAATACAACCATTGTAACAAAACCCAAAATAGAAGTTTCAGATAGATAAATTCCATTCATTAAGAGAAGTCTGAAGTTGCTAACAGGTCAATTGGAACACCAGAAAATGTCTACTTTGCACAGGAGAAAAAGGCAAGAATCTGTTTCACTGAAAAAGGGCTCACTAATATTATGTTCCTGATTTGACTGCTGCACATTATTAATACCTTTAACATTTTTTCTAGTATCATCCATTATAGATATTCAAAAGTCATGAGTCAGGCTCCAAGACATCATGAAGCTGAACCTCACCACAATAATTTTTCCTTGCTTATTTGCCTTTTGATTTCTGAATGCATCCTATCACCTTTTCAAGTTTTACTCTGCAACCACACGAGACTGCAAGTCTATTTTTAAATTAAAGCATGAGTGGCTTCCTGACCATTCATCACATCACTCTCCTCACCACTTCCAGCGTTTATTTCAGAGCTCTAACCTTTCTTAGCTTTACTTATGTGCTATGGAAAGTCTCCAAGACAGCAACTTCATTTCAAGTACCCAGAGTTTGCCCACATTTCCTTATGCTTTTTTTCCCTGAGTCAAAAAGAAGGAGAGGTTGATCTGGAGCAATCTTTCTATACACTAATAATGGAAGTGGCAATTTTATATATAAGTTGAAACAAATGGAGTAATTAGTACAGGACAGGTCTGTAATGACAAGACAAGGGGCAATGGGGTTCAACTGGCAGAGGGGAGATTTAGACTGGAGGAAGTTGTTTGCAGTGAGGGAGGTGAGACACTGGCACAGGTTGCTCAGGGAGGTTGTGGAGCACGGAATCACCCAACGTGATCTTTGATTTTTGATCATGCTGGGTGATTCTGTGCTCCACAACCTCTCTGGAGGTGTTCAAGGCCAGGCTGGAGGAGGCCTTGAGTGACCTGTGCTAGTGGGAGGTGTCCCTGTTATGGCAGGGGGTTGGGACTGGATGATCCTTGAGGTCCCTTCCAACCTTACCATTCTATGATTCTATGACAGAGGGGTCTGGGTGTGACTCACCTGTGCATTATGCATGGGACAATACAAAAAGTGCCCTAAACACTCAAATAAAACAGGCAAGACAGAGAATCTCTGTGGGTTCTCCAGGGAAGCCAGAAACCAGTCACAGGGTTGTACTTGTGATGGCTGAGCCAATGAATATTTAATTAACCTAAGTAAAATGCAACAGCAAAAAAAAAAAAGTTTAGTGAGGGCTTTTTTACAGGATCTCAGCTGAGTAAGTCTCCTGGAATGTGATACTTGGGACTGACCTCGTGTTCCACATCATGCAGCTTGGGGATTCAACTGGATGCTAGTTGTGAGCAGTCCTTTTCTGACTGAAGCATCTGCAGGTTTCTGAGCAGCCTCATCACCCATCTCTGAATCCTTTCTATTTACTATGGAGTAGAGTACAGCTCACACCTAGATGCATCACTGTTTGCTATGATCTCTGTTTATAATACTGTATCCACTATTTTCCATTTCATTTGTTATGCATTGCCCTTCAGTTCTAATGTATTTGCTTTCTTGATGCATCTGCCCACTGCGTGGGAATTTTAATTGAAAACTACACTTGAACTGACTCAGAATATCTGAAATTTAGTATATAATTTTATATTGTCTCCCTAAATTAATTACATGTGACTGAGCTATTAATTACATGTAATTTGAGCCAGCAGTATGCTCTTGTGGCCAGGGGGGCCAATGCCATTCTGGGGTCTATTAGAAGGGCTGTGGTTAGCAGGGCAAGAGAGGTTCTCCTGTCCCTCCTACTCTGCCCTGGTGGGACTGCATCTGGAGTACTGTATCCAGTTCTGGGCTCCTCAGTTCAAGAGGGACATAGAACTGCTTGAGAGAGTCCAACACAGAGCCACAAAGATGATAATGGGAATGGAACATCTCTCTTACAAGGAGAGCCTGAGGGAGCTGGGGCTGTGCTCCTGGGAGGAGACTGAGAGGTGACCTCAGTGTTTATAAATATGTGAGGGTGAGTGCCAGGAGGCTGGAGCCAGGCTCTGCTGGGTGATGCCCAGTGCTAGAACAAGGGGCAATGGGTGGAAGCTGGGGCATAGGAAGTTTCATTTAAACACGAGGAGGAATTTTTTCCCTGTGAGGATGACAGAGCCCCGGAAGAGGCTGCCCAGGGTGGCTGTGGAGTCTCCCTCTCTGGAGATGAATATTTAAGACCTGCCTGGATGTGTTCCTGTGGGCTCTGCTCTGGGTGATCCTGCTCTGGCAGGGGGTTTGGACTGGATGAGCTGTGAAGGTCCCTTCCAACCCCTGGCATTCTGTGACTCTGTGACTGCATGCATGTGACAGGCTAGTCTGAACCGTGGCTGAAGTATCACAGTGATGATGAACAACAAATTGCCAACTTTGGGAAAGGTGCTTATGATTAGACTGTCAAAGGATCAGTGTCAGAAGCATCTTGTTTAACATTTTAATTTTTATATGGAATGAATAAACAGATAGTTCATTTGTTGGAAATTTGCTGACACTATTAAACTGGGTGCTACCAAGAATACTAACGAAGATAAGGACATAGTATAGAGATGAGTACAGAAATAAATGCATTCTCAAAGCTGTAAAATCATTAATTAGGAAAAGCATCCAGCAAAATGACAATAACAAAACCAAGTGTGAATACAGTGCTAGAAGCAGCACTGGAAGCATGAAATCAGCCAGATGTGAACTCTACAGTGGCAGAGAAAAGCACACCTATGAGCTGACACAGACAGATGCTGGGAGGTAGCAGACCCATGGGTGCAGAGATGTATTTCCCTGTATGTCAGACACTAAATGGACAGTCTCTCACGTGACAGCCTGGGTGGCATGCAGGTACTCCATTACCACGCAGAAGGTACTTCTTCCATTAAGAGACATTCAGATCATGAACTGGAGGGAGTGGAGAAACAACAAATGCACGGCTTTGCAAAGTAGCTGGTCCAAAAGCTCCTGGTATTAATGTATCTGAATAGAACAATTCACTGTACACCCAGATACACAGTGTGACTCATCTGACCACATTTAGACAGTTATGCTAAGTATTCTAGGTTAGCTTTATAGAAAGTGGAAAGAAACTTGCTCTTCTAGGACAAGATTCATCTCATCCTAAAGAAGACATCTAAATGTCTTGACTATAAAGGCTGACCTTCTCAGACACACACCTAAAAATAGCTGTGATGAATCAGACATCATCTTTGTATCCATCATCACTTATCTCAGATTTGATGGGTCCTATCCATACATATGTATCCTGGCTATGGATCAGGTCTTAAGAAGGAAAAGGAAGTATTTAGCAATTTTATAAGGCTAAACCAGCAGTACTTACATAAAAGAATGGAATTATTCTCCATGATGATCAAGGCAGAGAGTCCCCCAAGTGAAATGTATTAGAAAGCAGTTGTTTAAATAGAAAGAAATGGGAGCTTTAGAAATACATTTCACATATGATAATCTTATTGGCAGCCCTCTAAAGGAATGTCTGTAAACCATAAGAGCTCCCGTGCAGGAGAGATGAAGCCCACACTCCCAGACCTTTTCCTGCAGTACTACATAGCTACTACACATTTACACTTACAGGCTTTCCAGGTAAGCCTAACATCAAAGCACTTAACATGTCTGTCATACAATTTCTGTTGAGAGAATTGCGTATTTATAGATGCAATGTTCTTTAAATAAAGATTAACAATCTTTCGGTGATATGTGAAACTAGAATCTTTACATCTCCTCAGTTTCTCATGCTAATGAGTTTTGCTGTCATCAGAGAGATGGGTTTCAAATTCCTCTCAAGCAGAAAAGGTCATGCTGTGGTTCCATCTATCAAGAAAATTCAGACTGAAACAATTACAGTTTAAAGTCCTTACACTTTATGAAGTCAGCCTGTATCTCAGCATTACCCCAAGATGCGAGAATAAGAGCCCTCTATGTGCTACAATTCAAGGACATGTCCACGTTTCCAGAGACACTTTAGCTTCATATGTAATGTTAAAATAAACAGAGCTCTTTTCATATGTCACATATATACTTTAGTGTTCTTTGGACCTCAGTGTGGCAGTAGGAACAGCAGTCACTCG
>VWYK01048986.1:0-18654 GCA_013399775.1 Semnornis frantzii
TTTCATTTTTATATGTATATTTTCTATATATATACATATGCAATAAAAATCTTTTGCATTATATTTGTCCTAGTCAGAGAAGACAAGTTTAGTTTGCAATTGTCTTGGTCACAATTAGACTGGTTCACAATTTTACTGGTGTAAGAAATCAGAATGACTGGAGGAATAAGGCCTCAGAATGCTTCTGCTGCACTGCTTTTGCTGCACAATTATTTTGAACCTATTTTGTGATGAGACATAAAGATAACACTTGCCCTGGATTTGCACTGATAGAACTCCACTGACTTGAGTAGAGTTAATGCTCATTTATCTGCTATTAACTACCCTGAGTGTGACATGAAGTTGACATCTAGCATCTGAAATACGTTCCAAGATTAACAATAGGATTCACCAGATAATTTTCCTGTCTACTGATGGCTGCTCTAAACTTTAAATGCCTCTCTTCACCACACATTATGCACACTAAAAATTATTCAGTTGCTTTTACAAACTCACATGTATATCCTCTAACTCTGTACCCAGAGAGCAATTTACTAGATTATAAAAGGGCAGATATCTATTTTGTAGCACAGTTGCCCTTTTTATAATTCAATCTGAGAGAAGGAAAAGCAACTGGGATTTGGAAGACTCCAATACCAAGGACGTACTGGTAATCAGTAAAAGGAAAAGCTGAATGTTCTGAAAAATTCCTTTTAAATATTGAAGTGTGACAGGCAAGTTGACAGGGACACCATTTACAGCCAACACTCCAGTAGCTGGGGACAGAGTGCTGTTCCACTGCCCAGCTAGCACAAACCAGCACAACTCATGTTGGGCCAGCACACATCAGTCAGAATTTTCAGTAACTGCTGAACTGTGATGCAATACGGAGTGTGCGTAGCTAGAATATGTCCACAAGCTTCCGCAACGGTTATACTGGGTGCTATCTGCATTTGTTTATTTATGCATGCTTCCCACAAAGCTCTCTGCTGAACACCACCATACTTTGAGGCAAACATGGGTTTTGCAACATATAAGCACCACCTGACGCTTGTAAGGATCCTCCTAAGCGTTGCAGGGAGTACCAGGATCCTGCAAGCATACAGCTCTGCTTGGCTGCCTCCTCATTTGCCTCTAAAATGTTGGAAGTGCAGCATCTTAATGATAAGCTATCATGTAAAGTCACAGTTCCACAGCCCCATTTCATATATGTTCTCAGTAATTAGGTCATGCAATTAGAAAATCTTCTGTTGTTGCTGAAGCAAGTCACAGAGCGATTTTAATTGTGCTGGAAATTTTCTTCCTTTTAAATAGTGGAAGACATTTATTATTGAACTTCCTGCTTTTGACAGAATTTTATTACAAGAAATTGATTTTACTTGCTTGGACTATTACATTCTGCTGAAGGATAAAACATACCTCATTTTTTCCTTTCCTGTTTTTATTAAGAATACTTTTTAAAATTCAAGAAGCTGTGGACTGAAACATCCAGTATCATAAGTGTCATTTCTTTAAAAAAATGTTATTTTTTTAATCAGATATCAATATACTAGAAATTCTGTGAACAAAACCTAACAAAATAATTTAAAAATATTCTTTCAGGAAGATTAAGTTGTAACAACTAAACACAACAATATGTTATATTATATTTCAAGCAGAATGTTTACCTTTCACTGAGTTTCCTTGCCAGCTGTGTCAGCGTTGACTGTAATAGCTCATGTATAAAAGAATATTAAAAAGAGCTGTTTATTTTTTTTAATTGCCATAATCATGCCAAAAAACACAATGTGTGGGCTGCAGGCAGAATGCTGGGAGCGATATTATTCATGTTAAAAACAGTTGCCTGATTTGCTTTCTTTGAAAATTAGGATACTATAAATAGGAGCCCAGTGGGATTTATCGATTGCAAGTTTCATTTAAAAAAGCTGCTAGGATGAAACTTTTGAAAGACTTACAAATCATAAACCAATTAGACCTATTGCACTACAGCTTGTCATTTTCCTCTGGTTTACAGGAGACCCTTATTTTTTAAGAGTTCTGTATTCAGTATAGATCTACCTCCTATTTCTATGCATATATCCAAAGATTATGTTTATAAAACTTTATAGAAAGTTTTATTTGTTTTGTCTTACACTCTTTCAAGAAGCCAGCTATCTTGACTCACTGTTTTGTTCATCAGCATAAAAAATATTGTATCGCCAAACTCATAAGAACTCTTTGTTGCTTGTTCTGTGAAGAGCCTTCCCCACAAATCACTCTTGAACAAATCTGAAATTAGCATATACTAATCCATTACAAAAAAGCTGTGTCAAGCCAGCGTCCTAGAAAAGTACCACAGCTGTCCTTTACCTTATTTACCAGTATATTAGTATTTTGGTGCTTTTTCTCTTTTGCATGCTTTATAACTGGTAGAAGACATGTTAAAAAACAAAATAACAAAACCCCAACCAAAACCAAACAAAAAACCCCAATGAACACCATTAAAAAAAACACCCCAAAAAACCCCAAACCCAAGCAAATAACAATCTCCTCATCTGAATAACGAAGTGAGAAGAAACCATTGTAAAGAGGTTATGAAGTACTTTTTTCAATGCTGAATTATACACGACATTCACCATTAGAAAGCTGGCAGTTTGACCTGCACTTTGAATGGGAAGGGATGGGAGCTATTGGGATATGCTGACTTTTTAACAGCAAACACAGGGAAAGAAATAAAAGATAGGCTGCTAATTTCACTGTGATGAAAAGGCCAACAACACAATTACACAGCTTGTAAGACTTTCCTAAATTCCCAGTTTTGCCCACTAGANCCTGAAGGCACAACTTTTCATCAGGAAATTGGACTCTGTTCAGAGGAGTTTTAGTTGAAACACTTGGCATTACTAAGGAGCTGACAACCCAGTCTTGATGCCTGTCTGTATGTCTTTTTGCAGCTCCTCTGTTCTCTGATTGTGTGTGACCTTCGATTTCACTTAACTCCATAGTCTCAAACTTAGTTCAGCCTGAGATCTTAATGGCAGCATTCAAACTCCAGGAGACAACAGTAGAAAATGGACAAAAGAGGGGAAAGTAGGAAAGAGAAATGCAGTAATAGAAGAGTGGAACATTGTCTTCAACATTGTTCCAACAATTTCCTTTGTAAATTGAATAATTATATGCATCACATTGCCACACTTATCTATAGACATCTGCTGTCCCGATCTGAAGATTTTCTTAGTAAGAAACAAAAGCTCAATCTCATATTTTGGTCTAATCAGAGTTTAAGAAAAAAGAAGGAGGAAAAAAAAGAAGGCACAAGGAAGTGATAATTATCTCCTGTCCACCATAAAAATTCAATCAAAACATGAAAGCCTGGGTTTATCCTACACAAACCACGAAAAATTGATTAAGAGTGTAATATAAAGTCATTACATTTGTTCAGGAGAGCTGACCCTGTTCCAAGGAAAGCATGATAACTAGTGTCCTGAGTCCAGCTCAGTGACCTTCTGCAACTGGAACTTTCAATTATGCCAGATTAGCTGCATCACGTAGACTGTCTTTGTGAGTGAGGCTGGATCAATGCAGTGCATTTCACTGATGATGACAATGATTTAATCAATCTGTCACTCAGTGGACAGCAATCAGGTTGTGAAGTAAGCACCAAAAAAAGAACACTAGGATCTTTCATTGTCAGGGTTACCTAGCTGCTTCCCCTTTGTTCTTTTTCTTTAAATGCTAATTTGAAGCTATGAAAAAATGTTAAGTAGCAATTTTATAGAAGGGGTTTTGTCACATCTATTCAGACTCATATTCTGCATGCCAAATTGCAACCTGATGTTCAATAATGCTGTTTTTGACACTTCTGTGTAATAAAAGTGAAGATTCTTCTTTGCTCAAGGATGTCTATGACACTTTTGACACTTCTCTCCCAGAATTGCAGGCAACCCAGATGTTCTTTGCATTAAGTAGAGCATTGCCACAGCTGCTATGGAATGTTGGAAGATATTGGGCTCTAGGCAAAAGTAAAAAAAGGGCATCTTTCCCCTTTTTAACCGAGGAATAATTTTTGGAAAGTAAAACCATTTGATGTGCACAAACTTAAAGCCTCAGAGGGACTTTACAGGCAAGGGACACATTGCATCTTCTCTGGCTCTTGTTTCAAGGTAACTCAGAGTCATTACAGAGCAGTTGTTTCCACTTCTGTTCAGAATAATATTCCTTACCTGTCTGTGCTAACATGGCATTGCTCTATCTGCTGGACATCTGATCTTATGATACAAGCAAAACTAAAAATAAGATTAACAGTTCTTAGTTATGGACCCAAGCCTTGATTTCTACAGACTTATAAGGGTGCAAGAGTAGCAGTGACAGCCGAAAGAACCCTGGCCACATGCTCTGCCCCAGTGCCCCAGTAGGGCTAAAGTAGACGTTTAAAGACCTTGTTGTGTACCTGAAGAAAAATCTTCATGGGCCAAAAATAGTCAGGTATTTTTTTCATTGTATTCCTTATTTCTACCCTCGTACTACTCCCCAAACAAATGCTTGTGGGACTGAGGAGTCAATTGGACTGCTTTTCTCCTCTATTTTAAAAATATCTAGGCTCTGCTGTTTAATGCAGGCCACATAAACCATCATCATGTGCACCACAAAGTACTATAAAATGCAGGAGTCCAGGAGCAGCTGCCTCAAAAGACCTACTCTTTAAACTAAAGCCTCAGGGCTCGCACAAGCCATAGCTCCTGTCGGTGGGTGGGCAAATGAGATGGGGTCCTTCAGTTCATCCTGCTGCTCTTCAGCTCCATCTCCTGGAGCCATCCACTGCAAGGGAAAAGCCACCTTCCCACACCAGGCACTGCTCTTACCGCTGGAACAGGTTAGCTGAGAGTCTAATTAGGCAGTTTCCTCAGGAAAAAAACGTGTACTAGAATGTTTTATTTTGAAGTAAAACTTTTAATTTGGTAATTTGAGTTCAGGGATCTATTTGTAAGAACTTGTAAGACAGACATGTCTCTGCTGGAAGAATTTTCATGTTTTTAAGACAGAAACTCTTTGCAATTAATCAACTTTGTAAAGACTTAAAACAGCTTGGTAAGCTGTTATTGGTATCTTTTTACACACAGTCTCTAAATCTAAGGTAGTCACACCATCTTCCTCAAAATAGCCAAGAAATTAAATCATATGTTTTAGAAGAGTCACAGTTAAGCATATTCTGTCATCAAGGAGCTGCATGAGTGGCACAGGAATTTCCTAAGCAATATCTTACTGGGATTGCTCTTTGCCAGTTTTTTCTGCCTGCAGTTGTACAGTGAACTCACTGGTGTGGGGTCCGTCTGTCTTAGATGCCAGCTTACAGCTGAAGCAGGAACAGCAACAGCCAAGGGAGTAGTGAGGAAAACTAATGTTTGAGTACTGCCAGACCAGACCAGAGCAGTTCCTGCAAAACTCTCATCATCTGGGATGAAAGATTACTTGTGGCATCCAACTGGGATTTTTGTTTGTACTGCAAAGTCATCTCTACTGCATGCTGCCTTTGTCAAGGATCTATTAACATGCTCAAAGAAAGATAATGAACATCAGCACACTTTATTGCACCCTGTCACCAGTTCCTAAGCAGTATCCAGGATTCCAACTTGTACTTTAACCCTCCATGGTCCTTTTAATCAGACAGGTATCAAGAAAGACAGGGCCACTGCCTACTGCCTTGTTCAAACCCCAAACCATGGATGGTCTGCAGCCAGTGCTGGTAAACTCTCTCTTTTTGAGATAGAGTGCTGCAAACACATCAGGGATGATGCTGCTTTAGCAACAGTTGTCTGCTGCTTTTCTAGACATATTCCCTAGTGTCAGTGTCACTTTCACAGTCAAATGCCACTGGACACAGAGTTATGGTAGTGATTACTATGGAAAATAAGAAACACGAGGACAAATCATTTTAACTGAAGAGTCAGCAATAGAAAATGGCAGTCATCCCTCTGTGTCATAGTGCCTCCCAGTTGGACCTGCGCCCCGTGAAATGGGGAAAAGAGTCCAGAATTGCATAGATCCATTGTCCCCTATGCTTCAGGATGACAAGCTCATTAGGAACTATAGCTTCATTAGGTAGCAAGGGCTGCTTCGTCTTCAGACTATGATCTATTTCTTGAATTATGCCACGGATTTTCTCTCCCACATCCCAATCACAACAGTGACTACCACACCTCACTGCTTTTGGTGATAGAAGGTAGATCTTGCTTGAAGAATGATAAGCTAGAGTTTCAGTACCATCCCTGCAATATCTGCTAAGCATTACTCAGTCCATGTACAAGTATGCCCTTAATTCTCCTCTCTGGTATGGAAAAGAATCACTTGCCAAATGTTTACATTAGCAGCTCTCATTGCAGGGCTAATCTACGCTCACTGATTACATACACTTGAGTGCACAGCAATAACAAAACCACAGAACCACACCTTTGCAATATATGTTTACCTTTGCATTTAAGAGATGCCCAAATTTACAATGAAAATCAAATAGTAAAATGAAACCAAAAACAACAATTAAAATATTATTTTTAAATGTGACTGTTTTGGACATGCTGGAGGGTATAGGGAAAAAAAGGCAGACATTCATTTACTTTGTGGAGATCCTTTTTAGTTTCTAAGGTTTGGTTTTTTGGTGGCAAAATGGATTAAAATTTAATCTATCATTATAGTGATATATAGCACTTAAAAAAAATAGGAAAGAGTTGGAAAGCAACAATATCTTAGGAAGGTCTATGCTAATTTTTAGGCTTCCAAAAGAAGTGCTCAGATATAATTGCTTAGGCAGACTTCAAAAGATTTGAAACAACACCGGCAGTTGCAGCAAATACATGAGAAGTTTATACTTTATTTCTTCTAATAGGTTCTACAAGACTTAAACATGAACAGAAATCAGAGGGGATGACGAATTTTATGTTTTACCTACACTACTCTGAAAACAGGGTAGTAATTACAGAAATGGTTGAAGTTTGCATGGTCATTTGTTTGTGTAAGTGAAGTACTCCACAATGTTCCTCTTCTCCAAGTTCAATGATTAACTCCAACTAAAACCCAGTTCTTGTGTTTCTGTTGACTAAAAATCTCTGCAACATAAAAGATTTAATAGAAATAGTTGGCAGAAAATATTTTGGCAATATGATCCAAGTATCACATCAAACGCAGTTGAAAGGCAAACTTCCTAGCCAACAGAACAGTTTTATCAAATTCCAAATTCTGAAGTTCTTTTATTGTGGCAAAATCAAAATTACTCCTATCTTATAGAATTTCTTTGGTCAAGGTGAAAGCAATTCAAATAACATTATTTGTCTTCTATGCAGGGATGTTGTCACATTCTGTTATGGCAAGGTTCTGCTTACTTGCTTGAAATTAAAATATACTGCCATCCTGCTTCGCAAAGTTTAAAGAGGTTCTGGTGAATATACAATTTTCCTTTGGAGTTTGAAAAAGATAATTCATGCCTTGTTTATTTAGAAGCTTTTTGCCTTATCACTGCTCTAGCTATTTAAAGCACTGTCTTTCAGTTTATGAAGGCCAACTTTTCTCCTTCTCCTTTAAATTTTTAAAAGGAAAAAAAAAATCACCTTTCCATTGACATTATTCTCATAACACATACCAAACTGATTTGAAAACATTGGATTTGTCAAATTTCTCCTTTGCATTTAACTGGAATCTAAATATGGTTCCTTTATGTATGTAAGTGAAGACTTATTTATTTGAGAGACAGGATTTTTTAGCATTTCCCTAATGAGTGTGGCGAGAGCAGCTAAAAAATTTGAATTAGTTTTTAATTTTCCTAGTACTAATTTTCAGACAATTTTCGGACATATAATTAAACATGAAGTTAATTATCTGTTTACAAGGAGTCTTTCAACGCATGGCTTTCACTGCAGAGAGGCTGTGCAGTCAGGCTGTAATCCAAGCACAGCACTGGCACTGCTGCCTGCCAACAGCTACTGCACATAGCCCAGCCCTGCAGTGCAGGGTTGGGGCAAACCTGAACCAACCTCCAGCAGAGGCAAGACCCATGGCACAAATGGGGAATTCTTTCCAAGAATTTTGGCGGAGGTTTTGGTGCATATTTGTTATGACAGGTGGAAGTCCAGTTAGAAATGAACCCTATAAACTGGAATATGATCCCTATTCTCACTCCTTTTTAATTCTTAAAACCAGCAGATTTTGCATTGAGCTGTTACACGGTATTTGTGTATACAGACATTTGCAAAGTTTAGAGGAAAATAGCTTTAGACTTATTTTTCAAAATAGTTGTTTTCCTGCTTTATAAATACTTTGAAGATCATTCAACAGCTGGTTGAAGTTTAGAGCCTCGCATTTCTCTTGGTTATTTTAATCATACAAAAACTTCATGGCGCTGTCATGACTGACCCCTCCTGCACAATGTAATGTTCGAAAGATCTATGGCCAGATTTACAAAATGCTTGACTGTAGCAGGTGAGCAGCCCCCACTGAAGTAAAGTAACACAAAATTACATGAGAGATGATGGAAATTTTGGAGACTCCATGAACCTTACGGTAAGCTCTGCACAAATTCAGAGGTCTGTCTTTCTGAAGTTAATTGAGCAAAGTCTAGATTTTGTTTTTAGCTGAGCTATCACCACAGAGGTAAGAAGTAATACAAGTAAATACATCTACACTACCTGAGCACCAAAAACATTGCATACTGACCTTGAAATGATAGCTGTTGACACCCATCTTGTCACAACAAGATGAAACTCCATTTGCTCATTGCTCCTCTCATTTCACACACATTTCAAACCTAAGCTTACACCATCTCAGTGACTACAGGCAAAAGTAACAGCTTATTCCTAGCCAGTGTCCTCTGTTCACGCAGAAACCAATCTCTCTCAGCCAGAGGCTGTCATGTACATATCCTCAGGGATTTTCACATTCCAACATAATTCACATAATTTTGTAGTTTAAAAAATGTTCCTAAGGAGTACATAGTATAATGAAGCTAAAAGAAATATCCAAATAATGCTATGAATATGCAGTTATGCTTAAAAAACATAGAGGGTAAATGCTTAATCCTTTGCAAATGCAGTTGTATATGTGAAGTTGACTGCAGACATGGGTAGAATATCTTCACATTTACACTGGTAGAAAAAAGTCAATCCAGCTAACAGTCTCAAAAATTACTAAATTAAGTAAGTATTTGTAATGCAGATGAAAATATTAGCATGTTGCAGATCTCCAGACAAATCAGGCAGGTTTACACTGGAGGTAGCAGTGATACTCTGATGAAAGTACAGAAGTGGGTTTAGTTCCAGAGGGAGAGAATTCTTTCTCAAGTAGCACACATTATTTTCTCCATATGAAATGTATTTTCAGCACCTGCTCTGGCCTATACAATGTGACACCTAACCTCCGTACGGATGTGAAAAACTGGGATAATAGCATTGGATCTGAAACTGCTTCTTATTCCAATAAAAAGTATTCAGTTCCTATTTCAGTTTTGGTTTAGGATAACTCTTGATTAGTTTTATTTTTTGTGTTAAGTTGCAATCTTGCACTAGTAAGAGCTGTTTGGTTTTTTGTTTGTTTGTTTGTTTTGTTTTGTTGTTTTTTTAATAACAGCTGGAATATACTGCCCTTTACTTATCCTAAAACCCTGTATTCTGAACATGTCTTCAGATAGTTATATGAATTATTTGTTAGCTGTTAGGTGGATTTATGGTTTTCATCTCAGCCTGAACTTCTCTCATGAGCATTCAGATAAATTATTTTGAAAGCATTCAGGACTTAAGCATCCAATTGTATTATGTTAATTTTACATTCATCTATCACGAATGACTGTGCTATAGTTTACTTAATATTTTGCATTATTATATAAATATGAGTCTTTTCAGCACTGTATTAGTTCCTTTTCTCCCCTTAAAGCTGTACTGAAGTCCTGCTCAGGCCATAATTGAAGTTAAGCATGTGCGTAAGCGTTGTTTGAGTTGGGCCCCTATTCCTCAGTGTGCCATTAGTCTCTGGTAGAAGATTGTTTTACCTTTTGCTCATTAGTATAAATATATTTCATCCTCTCTTTGCACTAGTTATGTGCCACAAAATCATTTTTATGATTATGTTATTTATAGTCATGTATACTTCAGGAATATTCTGTATACCTAGCTGTTGAATTACACTCCAGAATGCAGTAAATTCACACTTCAAATACCATTTGGGGAGAAACTGGGATTTTTAAGTTGAAGTGCATCTCAGTGCACTCTACAGGGGTAGGTTAAGTACTGAACTTTAACTCTGTGTTTCCTGGTTTTGAGCTTCATTGTGCCATGTTAATATTTGGTATACACTGTATGTACACAGAATATTTGTTACAAGGTTTGTGAATAACTGAGTCTCAACTCCTTTGTATGGAAAATTGACTCCATTACAGGAGAGAAAAGACATCAAGCTAACATTACATGAAGTCATAATCCTCTATTGAGGCATCACACAATGACATTGTTAGCATTAGTATGCAATATTTATTATAAATAAAAGAGGCTATTGAGGTTTTCAAACCATAAGCAGCTCCGTGTGGATGACTTCATTGCAGGAACACAGTGGAGTTGTAGTAAGGATAAAAGATTTATTTATATTTAAATATGTTCTCATCACTAATTCTGCACTGGCGTGTTACAGATACAATTGGAAGGCCAGCAGAGTTTTGTTGATTGTTTTTGGTTTAAATTACCATTTATTGTTTTCATTTTAACTATAAGCATAAAGGAAATTAGTTCATGAGTTTCTTGTACTGTGTATTAATTCTCATGAAGAATTATTCAATTTTTATGAGATACAGTAACATCCTGTCACTCTATAACACAGAGATCTAGGGGGCTATTAGCTCAGACCTTGGCAAAAAAGGGAAATTGTTTTTGAAGAGGTCCCTTCTGCACATGTAACATGCTGTCATGAAGAACCATAGCATCATGCACGATTTCTTAGTGACCAACCTTTGTATTATACTCTTTCTCAAACACAGTTTTTAAAATACTTCTCTTAACAATGCTAAGCACTAATCCATGTTGTATGGAAGGCACCCAAGCAACTGCCTGCAGTCCCTTCCAAGATCTCTCATTGACTATGTGGTGTCATCTCACTGCTTGGGGGAAATTTAACCCTGCTTCACATCAAATCTTCTGTACAGCCTCACTTTGTCTTACTGCCATAAATACCTATCTCCTCTCTGGCGTCTGGATTTACTTTCAGGTTATTATTTTACATTCACCTTTGTTGGGTGAAACTTAACATAAATAAGGCAATGGATCAAAGTATGTGCCTGTACCTCACGTCTGAATATCACTGGGTTTTTTTTGAAACTAAATCTTCCTTTTCAGCTATTTTGATATGTCATCTTTATTCTATTTTTAGTGTTCTTAAACAGTTCTATTGGTAAAACTTATAACACAATTGGAGAGATACTAATAGAGTTGCAGTACAGGAGAAAGTATGTGTATATATTACATAGAGAGTATGTTCTGTGCAACCCACTTAATGGTAACACCAGGGAAAAAGAGAGGTAAAGTAGCGCATTATTTTTTCTCTTAGAAGAATGAAGTTCATCAGGTATTCATTTCTCGTCTTGGGAATTACATTGACATGGTTCATCTCTTTCTAAAACTGCATTTAAGTTGATTACATGTAAGCTGTCTGATAAGAAAATCTTATTCATATTGAAAAACAAATCATTTAATTTAGAATCACTTAGCTCAGCAGAGAAAGTCCTTACCAACAATTACTGAGATATCTGAAGAATTCTACTGCATCTCCAAATGTAGATGAAAAAAGGTCTACTTTGCCTATTAATTTCAGCTGCTCATTTTCATCAATAACATCTCAACCTTTTTACCTTGAAAACCAAGACCAACCAATTGAAAAATACTCTTTTCTGTGGTCTTAGTCTTCCCCTTTCATTCAGTTTTTGCTTGTCTAAAATGTTACCTGTTTTGCTGAATGCAGGATTTTAGAAGGAAGCTTTAACTTGAAAACCCATTTCTAATTTTTAAAAACAAGACAATTAAAAAAAAAAAAAAAGGCAAAAAGCATTTTCAGCTAGACCTATGACCCTCAGTTTTTCACTCTGGTCTATGATGAAGTGTCTGAGAGGAAGAAAAAGATGAACTTAGAGAATCATAGAATGATAAGGTTGGAAGGGACCTCAAGGATCATCTAGTTCCAACTCCCTAGCCATAAGCAGGGACACCTCCCACTAGTACAGGTCACTCAAGGCCTCCTCCAACCTGGCCTTGAACACCTCCAGGGAGGGAGCAGCCACAACCTCCCTGGGCAACCTGTGCCAGTGCCTCGCCACCCTCACTGTAACATTCCTCCTACCATCCAGTCTAAATCTCCCCTCTGCCAGTTTAAACCCATTGCCCCTTGTCCTGTCATTACAAGATCCTGCAAATAGTTCCTCCACAGCCTTCCTGTAGGCCCCCTTCAGATATTGGAAGGCTACTATAAGGTGTCCTCGAAGCCTTCTCTTCTCCAGGCTTCACCGCTTACTTGTTAAAGATTTGTCTGTGCATACACAGCCTTACAGAACTACACAGTATAGATTCTCAGACTAGTGGGGATTCAGATAATGAGCTTCAGCAAATTGACACCTTTTTAAAAATTATTTTCAGGTTTATAAGTTCAGTTGCTTTGTGCTAATGATGCACAATATAACTGGACTTGGAAGGTATTCCCTACCACCTCTCCTGTCAATCCAGCTCTTAACTCCCCAAGTCCCCAAGGGTCCTGACTAAGTTGCATTTAAACCAGTGGAGATGTTCCCACTGACCTCAGTGAAAACCAGATCAATACAGATCTTAAATTCAGTGATCGGGCAAATATTATTTTCTCCCAATTCATGCATTTGTCAGGCATAAAATTAATCCAGTTTTGTTTCTTTAATGGGTTTTTCACAGCAACTAGGGGGTTGGTGCACCAGCGGTCTGACAGAACAGTTATTTCTTTTTGCAGAGACTGTAGGTAAGTTTTCCCATCTATCTCAAATGAAGTCTCACAATGCTGTTCAGAACTCAGTACATGTTCTTTCCTCTTCACAACTTTCTTATTTTTCTTTTTTTTTTTTTTTTTTTTTTTTTTTTCTGTGTGTGTATGTGTGACATCCTAGGCAATAATTCAGAGTTCACTGGGTCTCCTAAATAATCCCCTTTATATTTACATGGTAGGCATTTCCCCATTACCCAGCAGGATTCAGCTATATTGGCAGGCAGTCATTAGGCACTCTTAAGACTTTGGAGGTTTAACATAACCTTCTCTAGTTAGTGTCTTTGAAAATATCCTGTATGGTTACCATCTCAGCAAATATATAGAAAATCTTTGACAATTTAACAATAACATAAGCTGTGTCATTTTGTAATTTCAAAGTGGGTCCCATCCAGACTCCCACAGGAAGCCTTTAAAGCTCAGAAGCATTTCACCCAATGGAGGATTGCAGTTTCTTTCTTTTGGTAGAAATTAAACGAGCTATTTGAGTCTCTGAGGAAACTTTGCTAAATGTCTACTTGTTTTGCAGTTACTTTAACATAACACTGCTAAGAATTCTGGGGAAAAAGAAAAACTGCATCCACTATTGATGAATGGAGAAAAGGCCTTTTACAAAACAGAGATTAACTAGAATAAAGGCAGAAAAATATGTTATGAAAAAGATGTTGAGGTCTAATGCTTACATAAGTGAGACTTTTCCTAGAAGGTCATCTTTCACGAGAAAGATACGATCTGAGCACAAACGAAAAGACAAATTTCCAGGCCTTATGATCTTGCTCTGAATAAAGAAGCTGCCTATGGAAAGTTAATAAAGACACTTCTTTACAGCCTGCTGTGACATTAGTACTTCTCATGCAAATAGGGAAGTAGCAAGTGACTGAGCAGGTCCTAACTGCAGGAATAACAACATCCCTTTGAATTCTTTAGTGCAATTACATTATGGAAGCTTGTAGGAATATAATAAGAAGACAGAGAAGTTGATTCATATTAGCATTGCTGATGCTTGATACCGGTAGTTTTACTCGTTCTGAAGAAACCTCCAAAAAAACCTGGAGTGACAGACCGTCAATCAGGCCTAGAGCAGTTTGCATCCTATGAGCCATAAATTGACACAAATGTTCAAAATTGGATTTATTTCCTGCATGGATAAATGTTTCAAATGAATATATCAAAACTGCTTACATCAGCAAAACTTTAAGAAAAATGATTTGGTTTTGAAGGATCTTTGATAAGAACCAGAGCCCTCACGATACAATGCCTCATATGTGTCACACACAACATTTTTAGATATGTGCAGATTTAAGAAGAGAATTCTGGGTAATTCTTAAAATAAGAGCTATTCACACTGATCCAGAACTCATGACAGGTTATGAGAAGTATGTGGTGATAGCTAATCTACAAAGTGTTACGCTGATGTTAGTAGTATTCGTAAAAGCATTCTGAATTTTTTAAGATCAATAAACACTTGACTATGTATTTCCTGTGTTTACAAATTTCAAGTAACCTGCTGACAGCACCAAACAATTCATCATCACAGTTGTAATGAAAGGATAGGGTCCAAATCCCCACAAATTTTTTGAGGCTTTCTTAAAATGAAGTGTGTTAATTCTTAGTTATATTTTTCTATGGCATTCTGTAGCTTCTGAGTTCTTCTTTCACTTTAAAAACTAGCCCTCTATTTGATATTATCTGAGAATGTTTCTTTAAAGTTGCTTATTTGTTTAAAATTCAAACAAATAAAAATAACATCCTATTAAAAAAGAAAGCTGAGCAATATTTTTGGATGCTAATTGGTCACGTTACTAGCCATCCATGAAACACATGATCCATGAAACACATGATGAAAACACTCAAAAGTGTTCAGAAATGCCTCTGCAAGTCATAAGTCTTTTACAGGTACAATTATATGACAGCAGGAATAGGAAAAGCATATTCAACATCTGGAATCAGATGAGTTTACAGAAGTAAAATTGCAAAATTAAATGTAGATGAACTTAATTAAAAAAAGGGATCCAATTTAATATGGACATTCATCAACTTCTCATTGAAAACCTTTCTTGTCTCAAGAAAATATAATAAAATATGAACACAAAAAACATGTAAAAGCTGAAATGAAGTGTGAAGGGATAGTGAAATAAAGGAGGGCGGCAAAAAGGAATGCTCTTCTCTCCTCATTTTAACACATATTCTGCATGTACACATAGTGTTCCTTTAGTTGTACAGAATATTGAACTACTTTTGTCTCCATAACAGTGAAACAAATGCACTAGTCATCTGTATGCCCTGAAGGTCACTAATCCTTATGAGCCATATGCTATATATTTACTGATAGCATGAATATGGAACTTTCTCTTTCCGTGTATGTATTTATAGGTAGTCAGTTTTTTTCTCCTAGATCCTAAAGAACTGTTTCTAATATCAGTTCTATTTCATAGTGTTTAAATGTTCGTTACTCAAGTTGTTCCTGCTGAAGTGAACAGGAGTTTTGTCACAGGGCTGGGCCTTGAATGACTTATAATGGATTTTTATTTGCCTTAGTTAGGACACAACAAATGAGGCTCTCTTACTTTCCTTTACAGGTCATTATTGTCTTCTGTTCCCAGAAGAAAAAGATCTAATAGTTCAGTACCAGTCACTTCTAGCTTCCATGATTCTGTCTGTCTGAACATTATTGACTATTGACTCGCCAGCTTAGAGTGCATGCAGAATTGAGAAGTGTGGATCAACAATTTGAAAAGTTTAAAGTAGTGTTATTAGGATCATATTATTTCCTTACAAAACTGCCTTGATAATTTGTTGTTCTGCACATAGGCTATGTGATCAAGTAACGTGATATGTATGTTGTATTCTTTTATTTCTAATAAAGAGCATTACTCTGAGATACTGTCCTTTATTAGGAACACATTCCAACATTATAAAAGCTACTCAGCAATAATGAAATCTAATCTGTCTTGAGGATTCATGATAACAAACTATTATGCTCAGCTTTGTATGAAAAGAGCATGATTGGACTGGAACACTATTGTTGTTGAATACATCTTTAAACCAAAAGAGAGATTTTAGTGAACTACTTGGTTATTGACAATAAATGGCTGTAAGTGTGCTGAATACAAGCATGATTGGTCAGGGTGAGGTCAAAGGGCTGTCTATATCCTTCCTCTAACAGTGGCCGTTAGTCAATGCTATGTGGAGGACCATAGCATGCAATGCCTTGATGATAACTTGAGACAAGAAACAGACACTCCTACCTGAGGGGATGTAGTACTGGATCTGTTGGTCACCAATGCAGGTGAGCTCATCAGGGACGTCAAAACTTGTGGCAGCCTGGGCTGCAGTGATCATGCACTGGTGGAATTCGCAGTACTAAGGGACACAAATCAGTCAAGGAGTATAGTCAGGACCCTGAATTTCAGAAAAGCAAAATTCTAGCTCTTCAGACAGCTATTCAATAGAACACCCTGGAAAATGGTCCTCAGGGACAAGAGAGCAGAACAGAGCTGGCAGATCTTTGAGAAAGCAAGATCTTGATTCCCAGGTGTGAGAATTCTAACAAGGAAGGGAAGCGCCCAGCATGGCTGAGACCTGCTGGCCAAGCTAAAAGGGACCTTTGGAGGTCCCTTCCAACCCAAACCACTGCATGATTCCCTGGCCTTCTACTTCCCTGGGTCCCAACATACTTCATGTGGTGAGCAGCATAACAGTGAGAATAAATTTGCCCAAAATATCATCACAGGCAATTTTATAACCTAGAAGTTTGATCTGAACATTTACACAACTAACGTCATCTTCTATTAAAGAACTATGCCACTCTACCCAAATACAGCTTTCTAGAAAGTGTAATCCAGATCAATGCAAAAGTAAGGCAGGACTCAGTTCCCTTCTCCTTTTTTCCTTTATAAAAGCTGAGAATTTTCTCCCCAGTAGAAATTCACAGCATTAATATGCAGATAGATCATGTCCTTTCACAGCAGTATTTGAGAATCTGACTTGAGGTTTGAGCAATCAGACTAGTTACAACAAAGACAGTATTAAAAGAGAAAATAATCTGTAATTTTAAAATTTACTGATCACTTTTCGGCATGAAGAAACTACTTAATTTCCTTTCTGTGCATTTTACTTTCTCTTTGGAGCTTGCTCACTGTTCTCCTGTAAATGGCTACATTCTTCAAATGTACAATGTCAAATCTTTCAAGAGCAGTTACATTAGTAGAGAGCACAATAAAAATGGCCTTCTTGATTTTAGGCTGATGAAAATTGCTCAGAACTTGTGTCCTGAACTCAATCTCAATAATCAACAAAATCAATATATGTTCTTGTATCTCTCTATCCTTGCATTGCTCAAGGGGAAATAATTAATTTTTCACACAGATTCCATTTCAGTGCAACATAGAAGAAAACAGTCATATTCTAATGTGGTTTACTATGGCATCTTTAGACCTTACCACTGAGCTCAAACGTGAAGAACCTTAAATTGCTGGCATCAGTGTTCCTGTAGAGCCTGGCACAAATTCAGATGAGTGGTCCTGCCAAAAGTCAGAGGAAAATATTCATCAGACAGATGATTATTTTTAATCACACTTCCCCAGTACCCATGGAAGTCTTACTTTATAAATGCCTACTGCAGGTTTAATGATAAGACCACTAAAATAGCTCTGAATGCAACACACTAGCATGTTGACTTTTTGAGTGACTGTGAACTTGAAGATTGATCTCCAGAGAGCACTTTTTGTAGAGAAACTGTCCTTTTATGAAGGCAGAGCCACAGATTTTACCAGAAAAAATAACAGTGTTGCATTCTTAGTTTTAATAAGCTGCATTAGAAAGACATCTCATAAAAATAAAAAAAAAACCAAAACAAAAAACCAAAACAAAAAAACCCAACCCCCAAAAAAAGCCCCAACCCAACCCAAACAAAAAAAACCCCAAACCAAACAAAAATGCACACAACTGGCCAATCCCAAATTAATGAAGCAAACTCTTATACACAGTTCATGTTCATTTCAGATCAAAGAGATTTTGAAGTTCAAACAAATTTGCCTCCTAATAGTTTTAGAACACAATTATCTCTCTTAACATCTCAAAACTAACATTCAGAGTTGGCTTTTAACAGTTTATTTGTATTGCAGCACTTCAGGGACAAGCAAACTTGTAATTTCTACCATATGTGAAACATTTCTTTCATTAAAGCATTGAAATTTCTAGATATTTTTAAAAAATACTGAGAGAAACTCCAGTGAAAGTATTACTTTGTGAAATACATGTGGAACATATAATTATTTTTGCTCTTTAGTGCATATTTCACTAAGGTTTACAGGGTTGACTTAAAAGCTATTTGAAAGCTATTTGAATTATCTTGAGGTGAAAGCATAGAAGAAATGGAATTGATGACAAGAAATACATATGCAGGTGGAGCAGTGTTCCTGGGTCAGATCGGCTTTATGAACTTGTAGCACTCAAATCCAAGCTGCCTGTGTACAATAACAGAGTGAACTCAAAACAGGGAGAAGCTGCAAGGAGTAAACATCAAGAGCTAGGTGAATTCATAGGGTCTCCACATTGCTCTTTTCCTCAAGCTCCCAATGAAAATATTCCTGTTTTCACTACATAACAACAAATACCTTAGAGTGAGGTTTTCAAAGCCATGCAAGAGAATTGGGCGTCTAATCCCCTTCGGCA
>VWYK01048988.1:0-22799 GCA_013399775.1 Semnornis frantzii
TTCCCAGCCCTGGCAATCCATTTTTAAATAAAGAAGACAAATTCATTGGCTCCAAATACAAGAAGGTGGTATACCAGGAGTACACTGACCAGACATTCAGTACTCCCAAAACCAGAACAGAGGAGCAGCAGCACCTGGGAATTCAAGGTACAACCATCAGTTCAGTTCTGAAGCTGGAGGGCAAAGCAGTGAAACAAACCAAACCAAGAAGATACTTGAATAATACAGAGGAGAGTTCTACCCACACAAAGTGCCTGAACCTAGGTGGAAGAACAACTTGGATTGTGGTGCTTTCCTTGCACGATTACATTGCTTGCTCTACAAGGCCAAGCAACCCTTGTGCTCTGCTGCTTGATCCCAGGTCACTCTTTTCAGCCAGCATAACCCTAGGCAGCAACATCCAAATCAGCCTCAAATGTATACAGTTGGTGCTCAGAGCTTTGGAGACTTTGGCCTCTCCTGAGATGCCTCACATCTGCTACTCCAGTTGGCATCTCACAGTGAGTGGCACTACCCATGCAGAGCTTTTAGGTGAATTAAAAGGCATTACTGTGTATTTGGACACAAGAATCTCTGGGTCTGACCTTTTGGAAGGCCAAGTTAATCTTTCTTTTTCCATCCAACAGGGCCACTGCTTATGGCAAATCTTGGAGACAAAGTTAAAATAGTTTTTAAGAACTTGGCATCAAGACCTTATTCCATACATGCCCATGGAGTGAAAACAGACAGTTCTGTGGTTCCTGTAACTAACCCAGGTATCAAAAGCATCCTTCTTGATGCCCAGCAGGTAACATCAAGCCTTCCAGAAAGGTCTAAGCAAGCTTTCATTGGACAGAGTGGGAAAGACTAAGGGTTGGTTGGTTGATTTTTTACCTCAGGTTCTTCAGTTCTTGATGCTGATTATGAGAACAATTAAAATTTAGCTGCTCTGCAATCTGTACAAAGATACAACTGCTTTTATTGGGTATGGCAAACTGGACAGGGTAGGCACACAGAAAATCAACCCCAAAGAGTCAGAGATCTACAGAAAGGAAACAACGAGAAGGGAAGGGGAAGGTAAAGCTCAAAATGAAGCTAAAGTCTGTTTCAGGGTGACCTCTTGTAAATCAGCACACAGAAAACCTCTAAAGTTCATTGGTGTTTATTTAATTCAGGTGAAACAACACTGTATGTCTGGAAAATCCCAGAGAGATCCAGCTCTGGGAGAGGAGACCCACACTGTATTGCGTGGGCATACCATTCCACGGTGGACATCATTAAGGTCAGTGCTCTCTGACCCTTACAGTCCAGAAGTTCTTCCCCATGTTGAACTTCCTGTGCTGCAGTTTCCATCCATTGCCCTTGCTCTGTCCCAAGGCACAAGTGAGCAGAGGCTGTGTCAGTCCTTCCTTCCTGATCCCCAGCCCTCAGATATTGATGGACATTAAGCAGATCCCCTCTCGGCCTTCTCCTCTCCAGACTAAGCGGCCCCAGGGCTCTCAGCCTCTCCTCATAGGGCAGTGCTCCAGTCCCTTCAGCATCCTCATAACCCCCTCCTGGACTCTCTCAAGTGGATTCCTGTCCCTCTTGAACTGGGGTGCCCAGAACTGGATGTAATATTCCAGGTGTGGTCTCACCAGGGCAGAGCAGAGGAGGAGGAGGAGAACCTCCCTCGATCTGCCAGGCTCCCATTGGCCTTCTTGGCCACAGGGCCACGTTGCTGTGCCAGCAGAACTTGTCCACCAGGACTCTGCACAGTCCATTGGCTCTAATCCACAGCCAGCACCTGAGTGAAGAAACAACCTTGTTTGTCTGACCCTGGCTACCTTTATTCCCAGCTGTAAAAACACTTAAAGGATTCATGCCTGGCACAAAAAGTGCTCCTGCTTAGTCCCATTTTGCACTGAGATGATTCTTCACTTGCAATTCCAGGACACTTACAGTGGCTTGATAGGCACACTTGTGGTGTGTCACAAACATTATTTGCCATCCTTCCATACGAAAAAGAAAGTTCAGTTTGCTCTTCTTTTCATGGTTTTTGATGAAAATGAGTCTTGGTACTTGGATGAGAACATTAAAACCTATTCTGCCAACCCTCACCTCGTTGACAAAGATGATGAGGAATTCCTTGAAAGCAATAAGATGCATGGTAAGCTTCTCAATTTTGGTAATCTCACTCTGAAAAAGTCTACAAAATTGTAAATGATCCACCTGAAAGTGTTGCATGTCAATGCAAATTCCTCATCTCCTCTGCATTTCCAGCCTCCAGGGTGGAAGGGCTGAAAAATATCACTCAAAGCTATTTGAAAACACTGCTAATGCCACCAGATGCCTTGGTTTGGTTTGGGGGTGGGGGGCTGGGGAGGATTTGTTTGGTTAGGTTTTGTTTGTGTGGTTTGGTTGTTTGGTTTGGTTTTATAGAATCATAGAATGGTAAGGTTGGAAGGGACCTCAAGGATCATCCAGTTCCAACCCCCTGCCAGAGGCAGGGACACCTCCCACTAGCACAGGTCACTCAAGGCCTCCTCCAACCTGACCTTGAACACCTCCAGGGAGGGAGCAGCCACAACCTCCCTGGGCAACCTGTGCCAGTGTCTCACCACCCTCACTGCAAACAACTTCCTCCTAACATCCAGTCTAAATCTCCCCTCTGCCAGTTCAAACCCATTGTCCCTCCTCCTGTCATTCCCAGACCTTGTCAATAGTCCCTCCCCAGCCTTCCTGTAGCCCCCTTCAGATCCTGGAAGGCTACTCCAAGGTCTCCTGGAAACCTTCTCTTCTGCATGCTGCAGAGCCCCAACTCTCTCAGCCTGTCCTCACAGCAGAGCTGCAGCAGCCCTCTNTTCCTTAGACATCTTCCTGCTGCTGGAAGCTGAGAGCTAACACAAGTTACAGACACTTTGAAAAACAATTAACCAAAGCAACTATGGTGAGGAACCAAACTGAGCTTAGCTTGGGTTTTATACATCTGTTTCACTCTCAGTAATTATCTTCCTGTTTCCTCCCCTTTATGATGTTCCTAAGGGCTGCAGGAACATCTGCTGTCTTCTACATCTCTCATGTCATACATCAGCACAAGGCCTTTCCTGTAAAGCCTAGAGATGTGCTTTCATCAGAACACAGAGCCTCAAGAATAGGACAACACAGGACATGCAGGCAAATTTCTGCTTCCTCAGCTTCTGTTTCTCATTACTGATGAGCTCCTGCCTTTGCTTTGCCTTCCTCCTAACATCTAACATGCCCCTCTGCCAGTTCAAACCCATTGCCCCTTGTCATTACAAGCCCTTGTCAATAGTCCCTCCCCAGCCTTCCTGCAGGCCCCCTTCACGTCCTGGAAGGCTACTCTAAGGTCTCCTCTGTTAAACTCATGTAAACAAGAGGTCCCATGTTGAAATTCTGAGGAGAGAAAGAGTAAAAATGGGATTTGAAATATTGATTTGAAGCAAGCAAACAGATGTTGTAGATCAGCTGGGAAGGCACTGATCATCCTGAAAGCCTGTGCTGGTAAAGCTTCCTCCTCACAAAGAGCTGCAGTGCTGACAACAGTGTAGAGCAAAGAACTTTTCTTTCAACCTCCTCTCTACTTTCTAGCTAACTATGGAACATAACCAGACCCATTCATAATGTGCTTTGTTCTTATATACCACAATATGTTTTGGTTTTATATACCACCCCAAGCCTTTGCATGGCACTGGCTTTCAAATCTTGGGTTCTCATAAAGTTCAGAGAACAACAAACCACAAAACCTTCTTTGGTTTCTGTCCTTTCTCTTTTCAGCCATTAATGGAAAGATGTTTGGCAATCTCCAGGGTCTCACTATGCATGTTGGAGATACAGTAAGTTGGTATTTGATGGCAATGGGCAATGAAATAGACATTCACACAGCACACTTCCACGGGCACAGCTTTGACTATAAGGTAAGAAATCCTTTCCACTCATTTCTTGCTGTGTTAAAAAGGACCTCTCCTTTTCAGATCAAGTAAACCAAGGATGTAAGCTTGGGTGAAAAGTCAGATATTGCAATCTGAAACTAGGCTTGTACATTGATCACAAATCTTTTATGTCCCAAACCAACATGCAAGAGAAAGTCTACCTGCTAGGAGCATTTCCTGACCTGTAACCTCATAGGTTGCTGCCACAAAGTAGCTGTGAATTTTTCTGGCTGTAGCAAGACTACAGCAGCAGCTCTCCTCATTTCCACATAGTTGCTGTTGTACTTTTAAGCATGAACTGAATGCACAAAGTGAAGCTGCTGTATCAATTACATACATCAGATGTCTTTCCACCCAACTGATTAAGAAGCTTGGTGGGAGTATGGATAAAAGGTGGTTCAAAAAGAACTGGTTGATGAAAAGCTCAAGATGAGGCTGCAGTGTGAGTGCAGCCCAGACAGCAACTGTGTGCTGGGCTGCAGCAAGAGCAGTGTGGGCAGCAGGGCACACAGGGAAGGGATTCTGCCCCTTTGCTCTGCTCTCCTCAGACCCCATCTGGAGTCCTGTGTGCAGTTCTGGAGCCCCCAGCACAGGAAGGACATGGAAGTGTTGGAGTGGGTCCAGAGGAGGCCACAAAGATGCTGAGAGGGCTGCAGCAGCTCTGCTGTGAGGACAGGCTGAGAGTTGGGGCTCTGCAGCCTGCAGAAGAGAAGGCTTCCAGGAGAGCTTGAAGTGGCCTTCCAGGATCTGAAGGGAGCAACAGGAGGGCTGGGGAGGGACTACTGACAATGACAGGAGGAGGAGGAATGGGTTTAGACTGGCAGAGGGGAGATTTAAACTAGATGTAAGGAAGAAGTTGTTTGCACTGAGGCTGGTGAGACACTGGCACAGGTTGCTCAGGGAGGTTGTGGAGCACAGAAGCACAGAATGTGATTGAAGATCCACAACCTCCCTGGAGGTGTTCAAGGCTATGTTGGATGAGGCCTTGAGTGACCTGTGCTAGTGGGAGGTGTCCCTGCCTATGGCAGGGGGTTGGAACTGGATGAGCTTTGAGGTCCCCTCCCACCTAAACCATGCTATGGTTCTATGAAATGTCATCTGGTACCACTGCAGTGTTTCACCTTTGTTTCTTCTTGTCCTGAAGCAAACAGGGCTGTACCGGGCAGATGTCTTTGATCTGTTCCCTGGGACATTTCAGACTGTGGAAATGACCCCCCAGAACCCTGGCACCTGGCTCTTACACTGCCACGTCACTGACCACATCCATGCAGGCATGGAAGCAACCTACACAGTGCTGCCAAAGGAAGGTAGGAGCTTGTCCAGCACAGTGATGCTCATTATGTTTCAATGGGGCTCAGAGAGAGGTCAGAGTGCCCACAGCCAGTTCAGGCATCCACCACTATTTCATGGCTTAATAATTGCTGTCTGCAGGCCAGAATGTTGCAACCAGTTCAGGCCTCCATCACTATTTCACAGCTTACTATTTCTGTCTGCAGGCCAAAATGCTGCTAGCCCCCCTGACCATACTTGGCTCAGCATTGCTGCTCACAAAACAGAAGCAGCTAAAGGACTGGATGTTAACTGCTGCTTCAGCTTCCTATCAATTACATTTAAATAACAGATCATTAAAGTATTTTTTCATGAGACAAGAGTATTTCTGTACCCAAGAAGTGGGTCAGAGACCTCCTTCTCAATCTTCATTTGACAGAAAATGAATCTAAAGTCACCATCCCTAGCAGCTAAAGCACTGCAAAACTGAAATGGTGTTTCCTTCCTGAAGGACATGTTTTAGCTTTACAGATGCTGTTGCTGCTACCTTGCTCTGGCAATGTTACCTGTGAAAGAACTTGAACTCCTTCCACCCCCTAACATTCTGTGATTCTGTGAATCCTGAAGCTCAAAAGTTCTTGTTTCTACAAAGTTGATACAACTTTAACTTTCCTGTGTGCAGAAGACAGAGAACAGTAGCTGTGCACTGATGTTACCTGAGGGGAAGAGGACAGGAGGAACACTTCCAAATGCACAAGTGCACACAAAGTGATACATAGCTCCCAATGTACACCTCTGGCTATACTGAAAATACAGACCATGGAGTCTGATTTTATAAACCACTCTGCTTTGCACAGATAATCAAATGGATGACTTGGGAGTACACAGAATGAGATGCAGAAGCAGACTTGAACTGCTGGAAGCATTCTGGTGCATTTTGCCTAACCAGCCACCTAAAGCACATCAAATTAAAGGTGTTACTCAACTGACTCACAATCTAGAAGGCACTGGGGCCCACTGCACTTCTGCTAGACCCTGCTGTCCATATGCACAGACTCTTCCTTTGATGAAATGTGTAACAAAAGCTATTTCTCCCCTTACAGACAGAGAGTCTTTGTTCCAAAGGCTGTTCTTCAACCAGTTCAAGTGCAACACGACAGCAGGCACACGGGAATGATGGAAACATCTGACCACAGGGAGTCTCCAAGGCCTACCTTCAGCAAAGCATTTCCTAAGAAATGCCACCTCCTGGACAAGCAACTCCATGTCTCCTCCTGAAGATTCCATTTGGTGGCCCACAGCTAACAAGAGGAGAGAGCTGAATGGACAGAATTTAGAAACACCTTTTCTTTTAAAAACAAAGGTATCTTGCAAACCAAACATATCCTACATGATGCCTAAAGCATGTTCTTAAGCTGCTGAGGAAAAGCCAAAAGAAATGTACTTCCAAGTTTGGAAATAACCACATGGAACAGCAAAATGTTTAGCTTTCTGCTGTTACATTTTTCCAGCCAGATAATTACTGCTTGGAAAATAGGAAGCTGGTTGCCACTTTTAGTTGTCAAAGAGCAAGGTCCTGCATCTGCATCAGGCCAATGCCAGGCACATAAATAGTTTAACTTACCTATGTATCATTAACTTCATTTCTTTTTAAGTACATTTTATTTGCAGTGTGGATGATCTCTTCTGATGAATTCTGCAGGTTTAAGTAACCTTACAGCTTGAGTGATAACAGATTTGACAGGAGGCAGTGTCAGCTAATGGCACCTTAGATGGGTGTGGGCTTATGGAGTCACTGCTCTGCTTGTGGTAGACTCTCCAGGAGCAAACTGCACTCACAGGCAAGCAATAAACATTGTGGTAGTTTATTTTGACTGAACTCCAGCTGAAGGGACAGAAGGATGTTTTCTGACAAGGAAAGACAAACATCAGCACACACATGCACAAGTACCTGAGATGCTTACCAAAAAACCCCATGAAACGAGTTTCCAGCTGCATTTGTGGCCTCCAGATACTCCTAATGCTGCCTGAGAGCAACAGGAAGAGAAAGAAAACAAAACCAAACAAGCAGTAGTCTGCATCTTCTGTTCCCCTTGGCACACTTGCATCTCTCTTTCATTCCTGGCCCTTTCCTTTTGGATTGCTGCATGAAAACACCTTTGGTGTAAGACTTGCATGGGTGTGTAATTAAGATGACAGCAGCCTGCCCAGCGGTAATTCAAGGGAATGTCTTTGATGCAAAATGATGTAAGCAGGGCCCAGCTGCTGTTTCAGGTGAGCAGCTTCCTCTGACTGCAGTCAAGAAGATGTGGCAGGAAAAATGCTGCAGCTCCATCCTCTGGCAGAAGGCTGAGGAAATCCCTCAAGTCAAGTTCCGTCGCAACAACTGATAGAGTTTCTGCTCAGAGCAGGGGAGAAAAATCTTGGTTAGGGATTTTAGGTTCAGAACAAATCAACTGAAAAGCCATTACCAGTGCAATTACTAACTGAAGTCATCCAATTATCTAAATGTGGCAACTGGAATGAAATGTGGCACACGTCCATTAGGGAGCAAACACAACTACAGGAAATCTCAAAAGGAAACTTCAGTTGTGTCTTAGATGAAAACCACAGCTCCAGCTCAACTCCTCAGTTCCACCTGTGCCACTGAGGCTTATGAAGCCTGAGCCAGTGCTTCACATGCTTTGTAGCACTGCAAAGATGCCCTAGACAGCTGTAGTGGCACGAGCAGCTTCTCAGACCAAGGTGTGTGCCATTATGTTGTGATGCCATTACAGCACAGTTACTGGATGAAAACAGTTTCACAGAACTGTCAGGGTTGGAAGGGACTTCAAGGATCATCCAGTTCCAGCCCCTCTGCCATGGGCAGGGACACTTTCCATTAGATTAGGTTGCCCACACCCAGCCTGGCCTTAAAAACCTGCAGGGATGAGGCTTCCACCACCTCTTGGGCAACCTTCAAAGAGAAAGCAGAAGTTAGTGCACACTGCAGCCCTGGGATGCTGCCCTCAGGTGTCACACTGGCATTTAAAATACAGACAAGTCTGTGTGCTCACTCAACCTTCTTGGCCTGCCAGAACAAACACACTGAGCCCTCAGCTCCACACACATTTAACAACAGGACTACATCTACCAGGGCTGGTTTCTCTACTCTCCTAGAGAGACAGGGTGTGAGGTTTTCAGTCTATAACCTAATCACTTAAACACCTACTGGTAATCATCACCACACTTAAACAGCCAGTGGGTTATCAATAGTAGCTGTCCTTGCCTAGAACCACACAGTCACTTAGCCTAGGGAGAAAAAAATGGTTATTATCTATTAGCTCTCTTTAATCTTTTTAGTGGAGTCTGCCCTTGACTCATACAGCAACAATTCCCTTCCAACCATTTCACTGTTTTGAACACAAAGGAGGCAGCAGCCTGCTGAGCTGCATTAGCTTTTTTCCATAGTGAAAGTCTCCCTTTTTTTTCCCCCCTCTCCATGTTATCACACCAATAGTCCTTAGCCTGAACAGTATTTAAAATGTCAGATGACATAGAGGAGTTGAGTTGCAATCTTTACCTTTCAGTGCTGAGATGAGAACAGGGCACTCAGTTCCAACAAGCCTGGCTCTTCTGCAAAGTTCAGGAAGCAGCTTGTTCCACCACACAGCCTACACCACAAAAAAACCCCAGCACAAGTGTACATTAACAAGGACTGCAACCAAGAGTGTGGCAGACCTGCTAGAAACACCCTGAGCTAAGCTCAGGGGTGCACAGATCAAGGTAGGTCAGGAGGTACTCAGTAATTCTGCCACACTTTCAAGTGCTGTGAGTTTGCACAGCTTGGGAGTTTTCAGCATCATCTTTTTCTACTCCAAAAATTTTACACAGTGCCCTCTACAGCCTCCATAGATCAAAGGAGAGGAAGTAACAGAATTGCAAGACAGACAAGCAGGAGATGGAAGTTTTTCTTCCTTCCCAACAGCTCCTTGCAAAGTTGTGCTTAGCAGGATTACTACAAGGAAGGCTGCTCTGCCTCCAGAGCTCATCTGTCTACTCCCAGCAGCTGTGCCAGTGAGCTGTGTTCTGCCTGTAACTCTGTTGGCAAGAATGGAGAGAGGGGAAAGGATTTCTTTCCATACTTAAATGTGGTAACTCTTTTTCATAGAATCATAGAATGGTAAGGTTGGAAGGGACCTCAAGGATCATCCAGTTCCAACCTCCTGCCATAGGCAGGGACACTTCCCACTAGTACAGGTCACTCAAGGCCTCATCCAACCTGGCCTTGAACATCTCCAGGGAGGTTGTGGAGCACAGAATCACCCAATGTGATCAAAGATCACATTCTGTCATTCTGTGAGCCACAACCTCCCTGGGCAACCTGTGCCAGTGTCTCACCACCCTCACTGCAAACAACTTCCTCCTAACATCCACTTTCAATCTCCCCTCTGCCACTTCAAACCCATTGCCCCTTGTCCTGTCATTCCCAGACCTTGTCAACAGTCCCTCCCCAGCCTTCCTGTAGCCCCCTTCAGATCCTGGAAGGCTGCTCTAAGGTCTCCTGGAAGCCTTCTCTTCTGCAGGCTGCAGAGCCCCAACTCTCTCAGCCTGTCCTCATAGCAGAGCTGCTGCAGCCCTCTCAGCATCTTCGTGGCCCTCCCCTAGACCCACTCCAACAGTTCCATATCCTTCCTGTGCTTCCCACCCGTGTTCAGATTCTGTACTGCCACCTCACATTCAATTTATGACTAACCTGGCAAAAATCAAAGAAACTATTTTCAGAGTTGAACAAAAAGCAAAGATCTGGGTTTTGACCACAGTTTTAGTACATTCATCTGGCAGAGGATCACCTTTGCTGCTTCTAGCCAGCAAAACAGCTGTGATGGGCAAAGGAAGCAGACTTCTGGAAGAAAATCAGTTCCAAAATTAAAAGTGCATAGATGCCAGAGGCAGCACAGGACAGAGGCAGCACAGGACAGAGGCAGCACAGGACAGAGGCAGCACAGGACAGAGGCAGCACAGGACAGAGGCAGCACAGGACAGAGGCAGCATAATCCTTCCACTAGAGCACCAGTACCATTCTGGTGTTAGAAAGTCAGAACATGGTGCAGAAACAGCATTTCAGTGTGATTTTGACAGAGCAATGTTCTCTTACCAGTTAGCTTATCACTAACTTGTCATGTTATACAACACTGTCAAAACATTTAGAACACTGATTAGTGAGCAGCTACCCAGTTTGGCATCTACAGTAGAAGAAAGTGTCCCACTCCCTTTTGGGAGGCACTCTGCCATCTGAAAAGGCCATGCTTTAAAATTTACTCAGGTGAATACAAGAAGTCACAGAAGAAACTGGGTGAAAAAGATAATTAAAGTTAGTGAGAACTAATTAGGAAACTTACTTAGCAAGAGGTTCAAAGCAAGCCAAGCTTTGTCTGAATGGATGTTGGAGCCATTCTGAGTCCATCTGCACACAAAAGCATTTTGCTTAAGAAGCCCCCAAGGATACTGAACTGAATGAAAGCAGCTCACCCTCCTGTCATCTTTCAGCTCGTGCTGAGCATACATCACAGCTGCCTCAGGGCACCCTTGGAGAAGCTGGTCCAGGGCCTCCTCGTGCTTGCCCAGACGAGTGCTGCAGAGAACGCGGATGGCCAGGCCCATGCTGCCAGCCTCTGCCAGAGGCTCCAACACAGGCAGAGCTGAAGCTATGTTGATTGACTCACTACATAAAAGAGACTGAAGGAGAGAAAGTATTGTTGGGGTTTAAGACAAACTTTGCCCAAAAAATGCTAACCAAAGCCTCAAAAGACAAGCCCTTACTTACTGGAATCGTTTTTAAATCATAGAATCACTGAAGTGTCAGGGTTGGAAGGGACCTCCAGGATCATTCAGTTCCAATCCCCTGCTCATTGGCAGAGACACTTTCTACTAGATCAGGTTGTCCAGAGCCACATCCAGCCTGCCCTTAAAAACTTCCAGGGATCAGGCTTCCACCACCTCCCTGGGCAACCTGTGCCAGTGTCTCACCACCTTCATGCTTGAACAACTTCTTCCCAATGTCTAATCCAAATCTCTCCTGCTCTAGCTTGGATCCATTCCCCCCCCAGTACTACCACTACCTGACATCCTCAACAGTCCCTCAGCAGCTTTCCTGTAGGCCCCTTCAGAAAGAGAGAGGCCCCAATAAGGTCTCCTGGGAGCCTTCTCCCCTCCAGACTGAGCAGCCCCAACTCTCTCAGTCTGTCTCCACGGCAGAGGTGCTCCAGCCTTCTCTGGACATGCTCCTGCATGACCTTTCCTGTAACAAGGGCTCCAGAACTGGACACAGTGTTCCAGCTGGGGTCTCTGAGAGCAGTGCAGAGGAGCAGAATCACCCCGCTCAACCTGCTGGCCACACTTCTCTTGCTGCAGCCCAGGATACAGTTGGCTTTCTGGGTTGCAGGTGTACACTGCTGGCTCATACTGAGCTTCTCACCCACCAGCACCCCCAAGTCCTTTTCTTCAGAGCAATACTACTCTCTTTAATAAATGCTACTGAAAACTGAGAAAGCAAGTTTGGAGTGGACTGAAAAATGTAAGTCTTGTTGTTAGCATCATATTGCTTCAGCATTTTTTTTTTTAATTCCATCATTTCAGTAGGCCTTTTAGCTCAACTTGGGATAACCTGGGATGGAAGGAGGAGGGGAGTCTCCTAGGGAAAGCTGTTCATGCATCCATGAACACCTGCAGAATGGGTCTAAGCTGTAAAGAGTGAGATTAAGAGCTTTATACCTGCAGTTTTGAGATATCTTCGTGGCAGTCTTTATCAGCTGGAGATGACACTAACATAATGGAAGCTACCCAAGGGAAAATCAGCCCATAATGGTTACAGGAGTTTATCTGTCCAAGAGAGAATTGAGTTGCAACAAAAGAAATAGTTCTGTTACTGACAGTTCCATGTGCACACCCCCACAAGCAAAGAAAACTGTACTCTCAAATAGCCTCCATCTGCAAAAGCAGCTGCTCCTCCCTCCTGGTTCATGCAACTTAACAACAGACAGACTGGAAACTTCTCTTCAAGTCTCTATTTTGGATTTCCCATTCTCATTTAGTCAGCTTTGTAAAACTGCAAAGGCTCCACCTGACAAATTCTCATCGTTTCATTTTAGCCTCTTACTTCTATGCAGAGCTGATGCTCCTATGGGAATGACATTTGCCAAGCTCCCCCAGAATATGACTCCCCAGAGCTAGCAGTATCTGCCTGCTAAGATCAGATGTTTTTCTTGCACTGCCTTATTTGCTTTCAGTCTTGCTTCTTTTAAGAGACAAACTGCCCAGAAGTAGAAGTATTTGGATAGCTCTTGGAGGGACAAAGCAGTGATAAAACTTCCCCTGAGTGCTGTACATACCAAATCCTCTGCTGTTTTCAACGGCTCAGTCTCAGGAAGTTGCTGCTTTGATATCCTCCAAACGTACTGAGAAGTAACCTTCAATAAAAGCTGCTGAAGCACTTCTTCCTGAGAGCATACTACAAGAAGAGCTTCCCAAAAATCCACCAAGAGCTGAGGGACAGTGTTTTCACTGCTACTACACAGTACCTGGGGACAAGAATGTTAGAAGATGGCAAATTAGCACAGACTATGCCAATTAGTAGCAGCAGAAGTTAGAAGAGCCAGGAGGAACAGTTTTTCACTTTCACAAGCAGAATTTTGGTTCCTTTTTTTGGCCTGAGGTATTTCTACTGCATGTGACTCTATATAATGCAGTGCTGGCAAAGGAAAAAGTTCAGGGAATGGTTTTACTGTAATAAATTCTAAACAATAGAGTTGATTTCTTCTCCAAAATTTCCTCCACTGCCAAAAACATCAACAGACTGTCACCTAATATTTCCAGACTGCTAATCTGGAGGATTTTTAGGTATGACAATAGCCAAGCAGGTATCTTCAAGAGAAGAATCTGAAGGCCATAAAGAGATCACAGGATCATAGAACTGTCAGGGCTGGAAGGGACCCCATGGATTATCTAGCTCCAACCCCCCTGCCATGGGCAGGGACTCCTCACACTAGATCAAGCTGCTCACAGCCTCATCCAGCCCAGCCTTAAAAACTCCCAGGGATGAGGCTTCCACCTCCTCCCTGGGCAGCCTGTGCCAGTGTCTCACCACCCTCATGCTGGAGAACTTCAATGGCTGATCTAAATCTACCCACTTCTAGTTCTGCTCCATTTCCCTCACTCCTAGCACTAACTGACATCCTGAACAGTCCCTCACCAGTCTCTTGTGGCCCTCTTCACATACTGGAAGGACACAATAAGGTCTCCTTGGAGCCTTCTCCTCTCCAGACTGAACAGCCCCAACTCTCTCAGTCTATCTCCACAGCAGATGTGCTCCAGCCCTCTGACCATCCACGTTCTGTAGCTCAGTTGGTCAAAATGGTAGGACCCTTGTGGCCAAGAGGGCCAATGGGATCCTGGGGTGCATTAAGCAGAGTGTGTCCAGCAGATGGAGGGAGGTTCTCCACCCCCTCTACTCTGCCCTGCTGAGACCTCATCTTGAGTTCTGCATTCAGGGTTGGCCTCCCCAGTTTCAGAGGGACAGGGATCTGCTGGAGAGAGTCCAGCTGAGGGCTATGAGGATGATGAGGGGACTGGAGCACTGCCTGGTGAGGAGAGGCTGAGGGACCTGGGGCTGCTTAGTCTGAAGAAGAGGAGACTGAGAGGGGATCTAATAAATGTTTATAACTATCTGAGGGCTGGGGGTCAGGAGCAGGGGGACAGGCTCTGCTCACTGCTCCCTGGGATAGGACAAGGAGCAATGGATGGAAGCTGCAGCTCAGGAGGTTCCAGCTCAACACAAGGGGCAACTTCTTGCCTGGAAGGGTCCCAGAGCACTGGCACAGGCTGCCCAGAGAGGCTGTGGAGTCTCCTTCTCTGGAGCCTTTCCAGGCCTGTCTGGATGTGTTGCTGTGTGCCCTGAGCTGGATTGTCTGGTCCTGCTCTGGACTCGATGATCTCTTTGGGTCCCTTCCAACCCCTGACATCCTGTGACCCACAAAGGAGACACTTTAAGGTCTGGTGTGTCAGTGAAAAAGATGTCACTTGGTTTCCAACTGGCTTTAAACACCACCACTTGCTCTAATGTGAGTTTCATGACTTAGGATTTCTAATACAGGCCTTTCACAGTAACAGGTACAAGACTGCACCACAGCCACACTGAAGAGCAGGTGGTTTTAATCCAAGTTGTGTTATTCCTTGTAGAGAAGAAGGAATAAAGAAAACTTCAGTGACACTAGAAAAAGCTATTCTGTTCATCCTTCTCATAAACTGCAAAGATCCAGTCTTCCAGAATTTTAACAAGAACATTATACATCTTCAAACTGAAGTCTGATTCTTTAGATGTTTCAATCCTAATGATTTCTTCAAAATGAGCTTTTGGAAGGGATTTATCTAAAGTCTGTTAGATTCAGTAGCTTTAGGAAGCCAAATTACTAGGAAGCTACTGAAAAGAGCTCTGAGATCAGAGTATTCTCTATTCAAATGCCAGGGTCAAAACAAAGAACTTTATGGATTTATTTTCTTGATTTAATCAGTATTTCTCTACCAGTTTCTACCTCTCCAGTGACTAAAATGCTGAAATGTGAGTGGAGGAGCAACGGAAGCTGCTTTTCTTACCTGTAACAACATCACTATGAGAAAACTAGAAGCAAAAAATGATCACACACCAACCTTGAAGAAGGTATCCGCTTCTTCCAGCTCAATTTTACTGTTCTCATGCAAAGCCACAATGGCAGCCACCAGCAAACCAGGCTGCACCTCCTTCAGGTGAAGAGCAAACTCTGTTGGCGTAACAATTCCTTCCTCACGCTGCACCAGGAGCTTTGGCTGCCCAACGAAGCCACAAGACAGCACTGTCTGCAAACACAGGCAGGTGTAAAGCAGGCAAAGAACTCAACCCACACCATACAACAGCACACTCAGTGCTCCCTCACGTACTGATGCAACAAAAACAAGTGAGGGGAAGGCAATAAAATCCTTTCTACAAAGGACAGAACAGCACTGCAGAGAGCAAGCTCCAAACCTGCTGCCGGAGCAGTGACTCTCATGCACCCCTGAGCTCTGAGGGCCACAGGCTGCTCAAACCTGAATGCCCAGGTTTGGCTAGGATAGGGTTGATTTTCACTAGGGGCTGGAAGGGGCACACCCAACTGGACATCGAGAGAGATGTGGAGGTGCTGGAAGGTGCCCAGAGAAGGGCGGCAAGGCTGGGGAGGGGCCTGGAGCACAGCCCTGTGAGGAGAGGCTGAGGGAGCTGGGGGTGTGCAGCCTGCAGAAGAGGAGGCTCAGGGCAGACCTCATTGTTCTCTGCAGCTACTTGAAGGGAAGTTGGAGCCAGGTGGGGTTGGGCTCTGCTGCCAGGCACCCAGGGACAGAACAAGAGGACACAGCCTCAAGCTGTGCCAGGGCAGGTCTAGGCTGGATGTTAGGAGGAAGTTGTTGCCAGAGAGAGTGATTGGCATTGGAATGGGCTGCCCAGGGAGGTGCTGGAGTGCCCATACCTGGAGGTGTTGAAGAAAAGCCTGGATGGGGCACTTAGTGCCATGGTCTGGCTGACTGGATAGGGCTGGATGAGCTCAGAGGTCTCTTCCAACCTGGCTGATTCTATGATATTCTGCTTCAGCAGCAATTTTATAAGGTCTGTTTGCCAACAGATGGTGTTTTCATGGGCACACCACACATTAGTTACAGGTGGAGGGATGTAAAAATGCTACCATACCATCCTGCCCTACTGCAGAAGAGCACTGGCTCTGCAGACCTTGTTACAACCCACTGAACAGCATTAGATTAATTGGGAAATTAAATTTACCAGTTTCAAAACTTCTGCTTACTTGGTAAGGGCTTGACAAGGCTACCTGAGGGTAAACTGCCCAGTCCCAGTGTATGGCAGCCCTCCAGTCTATTGCTCATAGAGAACCATAGAATGGTTGGAAGGAACCTCCAAAGGCCATCTAGTCCAACCTCTGCAGTAAGCAGGGGCATCCTCAACTATGTCAGGCTGCTCAGAGCCCTGCTGAGCCTCATGCAGACATTCAGTGAAGCCTACACAGCATATTGAGAGGAGGAGGAGTGACTGAAGGATTTTTTTTTCACTGTAAAACACAACTGCCATAGAATCACAGAATGCCTTAGGTTGGAAGGGACCTTAGCAATCATCTGCTCCAACTACTCATCTACTCTTGCTTAAGCAAAGCACTCAAAGTTTAAAAAGACAGTGATTTTTTAGTGTCATAGATTGTCATGGAATCATAGAATGGCTTAGGTGGGAAGGGACCTCAGAGATCATCTACTTCAACCTTCCGACCATGGGCAGGGACACCTCTTAACTAGACTTGGTTGCTCAAGGCCTCATCCAACCTGCCCCTGAACATCCCCAGGGAGGAGGCATCCACAATCTCCCTGGGAAAGCTATTCCAGAGTCTTACCACCCTCATGGCGGTGAGACTTGAGCTACAAGCCGAACCCACTGACTTGGCCTTTGCCTATTTCTGCACACTTTACCTCCTTGTAGGAGTCCATCTCATGTTCATACATCAGCAGGTCTCCCATTTTCAGAGCCATGAAAGCCTTGGTAAGTGTCAGGACCACTGATGGCATCGTCTTTTCTACCTTCTGAAGACACTGCAGAGCTGTCAAAGGACACACATTTCTCATGCAGGTGCTGCAGAGGATATGAGGCAGCTGCACAGGATCAGCAAGGTGGAATATCTGCAGAACTTTATTTGCTGATTCCTGTTGAAATAAAAGCCGTGTGACAGCTAAGACCTTTCCAGATAAACAGTCTCCTGTGGCATGTGGAAGTGCTGCTGAGTTGGTTTGGGTGTTGATAACACAAAGAAGTACAACTTCCTGCCAGTAGAGAGGAAAACTCTCTGCTGACAAAAGCAAAGATTCTCTAAGTGGCACTGATTCAGCCTGTATTGTGTGGTGTTAGGAGAACATCTACCACCACAGTGAATTGGTTTTACCAACCTTACAGTTTGTCAGGACTCAAAGAAACAGGTGAGTTTGTTACAGACATGTGAGAAGAAAGAAAACTGAGGCAGTGCTTTCCTAAAAATGAAGTGTCTGTGTGTGCAGGTAGGAATCAGATCATTATCAACATGCATCATGATAGCCAAATCATGAAACCAGCCCAAAGCTGGTTCTTTGGTGCTTGCTATTTTTGTCAACACAAAGAAACTAAAACCCAGGTGAAAAACAACAACTGTAAAATTTTATAAAGACACTCATCATTTTCAAAGGAAGTGAAATTAAAATTTGATCTCTTAAAAACAGAACTAAATTAATAGGTTAAGGAAAAAAAAAAACAAACTGGTTTCTACCTTACTTAATTCTTCATTTAAGTCTTCATGCAGAGAGTGAGTTAAGTAAAATACAAATCCTCTCTCGTATGTCTGCATTTCACCACCTTCTGAAACCAGCCTCTTTAAAACTTCAGTCATGGATAAACCTGACATTCTGTAGTAGGGCAAAGCAAGGTGGTAATCCTTTGTGTCAAACCTGAAAGCAACAGAGAGGTAGAGGAAAAACAGGACAAAACAATCGAGGGCAACATTTTTGTGACCACTGGTTGTAAGAACTAAATCCATCAGACAAAGTTGCAGGCACACCAACACCTGCAAACACACAGCTCATATTCCAGGTGATGTTGTGTTCTGTGGTCAGTGACAACCAAGAGCTGAAGAGATTGCTTAGATCAAACTGTTTTTGTAGAAACTAAAGATTTACATTATGTATTTTTATATATATTGTTAAATATATGCATGTATCTTTACAATGTATCAACAGGATGTTAGGGGTTGGAATGGACCTCCACAGATCTTCGAGTCCAATCCCCCTGCCAGAGCAGGACCATAGACTCTAGCTCAGGTCACTCAGGAACACATCCAAGTGGCTCTTCAAAGTCTGCAGAGAAGGAGACTCCACATCCTCTCTGGGCAGCCTGTCCCAGTGCTCCATGACCCTTTACATATGGATGTAAATATTAGTGCAAACCAACAAAGAATGAAGGATTTTTCTTGTTGCATTCTTGTTGCAGGTTCAGGTTGCATTACTGGAAACAAAAGCTCACTTTTGCCAGGGGAGGTTTAGACTGGACATTGGGAGGAACTTCTTCAGAGAGAGTGGAGAGGCATCGCAACAGGCTGCCCAGGGAGGTGGTGGAGTTGCCGTCTTTGGAGGTGCTCATGAAGCTGTAGATGTGGTGTTTCAGGATATGGTTTAGTGGCCCCGCGAGCTGGCCGACAGCGGGCCCCGCAGCTCACTGACAGTGGGCCCTGCCAGCTGGCCAACAGCGGGCGCCGACAGCGGGCCGACAGTGGGCGCCGACAGCTGGCCGACAGTGGGCGCCAACAGTGGGCCCTGCCAGTTGGCTGACAGTGGGTGCCAACAGTGGGCCCTGCCAGTTGGCTGACAGCGGACGCTGACAGCTGGCCGACAGCGGGCACCGACAGTGGGCGCCGACAGTGGGCGCCAACAGCGGGCCCCACCAGCTGGCCGACAGCGGGCACCGACAGTGGGCGCCAACAGCGGGCCCCACCAGCTGGCCGACAGCGGGCACCGACAGTGGGCGCCGACAGTGGGCCCCACCAGCTGTCTGACAGCGGGCACCGACAGTGGGCACCGACAACTGGCCAACAGCGGGCACCGACAGTGGGTGCCGACAGTGGGCCCCGCCAGCCGGCCAACAGCGGGCCCTGGCAGCTGGCCCACAGTGGGCCCCGCGAGCTGGCCGACAGCAGGCCCTGGGACCGGGTTGACAGTGGGACCCGGCAGCTGGCCAACAGTGGGCCTTGGGACCTGGCCGATGGTGGGCCTCAATGATCTTAAAGTCTCTTCCAGCCTTAGTGATTGCATGGTTCTGTGACCTAAAACCTACCTGCTGTAGCAGTCTCCTAAGAAGGCACAGCTTTCTTTGAAAGCTCTCAGAAGTTCTTCTTTCTCATCTGATTTCAGGAAACAAGGGTCCATGATGGCTGCTCTGACCAGCAAATGAGCTTCACTTAGTAGATGGATGCAACTCTCAGTTTTCACATTCTCATAGGTTCTGCTATAGTCTACCTAGAACACACACAGAGCATGCTTAGGTTGCTGGAAAAATCAGGGATATACAGAAACAACCACATCTGAAACAGGGTTATGAGCTATTCCCAGGAATGTGTTACAGGATAGTTGGCAATGGCATACATCAGACATTAATTAACAGTACTTATTTTTAGTCACCAAACAACAAAAGCAGGAGTTGGACAATACCATTTCTCTGTAAAGCTGAACTGTTGAAACTGTATTTATAATATATAAATTCCAACCAGGCTCTGACTCAGAATTTGTTCTGGATTTGATGCTTTCAGCCTTCCTGGAACTAGAGGGAAGTAAAAGAGTTATCAGTGTCCAAATATTATACAGACACACACGAATCTTGTTCATTTAAATGCATAGATAAGTATGTTTTCAGGATAGTATATACTTGAGAGCTAAAGCTGTGGATCTAAATCATAATGGGAACAGACATCTTCATGTACCAGGAACAGCACCAAAACTGTCTGCTGCATCTTCTCCAGGGGTTAAGGCCAGGTGGTATCAGATCACAGAATGCCAGGGGCTGGAAGGGACCTGAAAAGATCATCTGGATACTTAGATGAAGTAAGATCATAGAATGGTAAGGTTGGAAGGGACCTCAAGGATCATCCAGTTCCAACCCCCTGCCATAGGCAGGGACACCTCCCACTAGCACAGGTCACTCAAGGCCTCCTCCAACTTGGCCTTGAACACCTCCAGGGAGGGAGCAGCCACAACCTCCCTGGGCAACCTGTGCCAGTGCCTCACCACCCTCACTGCAAACAACTTCCTCCTAACATCCACTTTCAGTCTCCCCTCTGCCAGTTCAAACCCACTGCCCCTTGTCCTGTCATTACAAGACCTTGTCAATAATCCCTCCCCAGCCTTCCCGTAGGCCTCCTTCAGATCCTGGAAGGTCACTCTAAGGTCTCCTGGAAGCCTTCTCTTCTCCAGGTTGCAGAGCCCCAACTCTCTCAGCCTGTCCTCACAGCAGAGCTGCTGCAGCCCTCTCAGCATCTTTGTGGCCTCCTCTGGACCCCCTCCAACAGTTCCATGTCCTTCCTGTACTGGGGGCTCCAGATACTTAGATGAAGTAAGATCATCTAGATACTTAGATGAAGTAATCCAAATTGCTACAATGCTGTTTACCTGCTTTCTGTAAGGACTCACTACACCTTTTTCCCCTGCAGCTCTATTCCAAGTGTTTGCCAAGACACAAGACTGTCTCTACTCACAACATACTGCCTAGGTCTGCAATGCCCTAAGGTTAAACACGTGCTCTTTTTGTTCCATTTCTGTTGTTGTTTGTTTGAGCTGTTGTGGGATATTTACAATTTTATTTTGAGATGCAGGTGTTGAGCAGGCCAGTACTTGTACAAGCTGTGTTCTTTACAGAAGGCAAAGGAAGCACTGGTTCAAATGACTCTCTGACCAGCTACAGCTCTCCCATTTTTTGTTAATTAACTAAGTTTAATACTTTTGGGGTTAGAACTAGATGATCCTTGAGGCCCCTTCCAACCTTACCATTCTATGATCCTATGAATAAAGGTGATTTTGGAATAGCTGCATGGTTGATTTATGTAAAGCCCTCATAACACCACAGAGAACAGCACTTCTCACAGATAAAAGCTCACAAGTGCCTCTTGCTACACACATGCTACATGGAGAACCCTGGGTCAAAATCTGATCCTTCTCTCATCATGGATTACTGTAGTAATGGAAGACATTTTCATTCTGGGCTTCAACCCTGCAGCTTGAAGGCTCCTGGATATTTTTGTCACTCAGGATATTGTCTTCTTCTCAGATACCCTTTTGTAATGTTATTTTAATGTTACCTATGCAAATTAAGTTTTTTATAACCTTGAGTAATTTTTATGTCAAGGATTTGTGACCCTCTCCTCATTTCTTCTGTCAGTTAATAGACTGAAAAAAAAAAATGTATGCCTGATTTCTGTTCTTGTGCACTAAAACAGTTCTTCCACAGAGTAATCTCTCTCCAAACACCCACAAATTCAGCACTGTACACAGAGCCATAAACACCACCTCCCCAAAAGACACAAATCCTTACAGCATCCTCCTTGTAGGCTTCCTTCTTTCAGTAATATCTTCTGTGACTGCCTTAGTCAAAAGGATTATGTGGTTCTTGAAATGACAGAGAGCTCTTGGCCCTATAAAAAGCTGCATTCTTAATGTGCAGACATCCAGTGCCAGGGGTGGGCAAGCCTATAAAACAAAGTGATTGTTTGGTGAGTTCTGCTGGTATGTACTAAAAAAAAACCCAAAATTTAACCTCTGCCTACCTCAAATACTGTGTCCAGTTAGGGTGTCCTGAGCATAGGAAAGGACACACAACTGTTGGAGCAAGTCCAGAGGAGGGTTACAAAGATGATCCAAAGGCTGGAGCACCTCTGCTACGAGGATAGGCTGAGGAAGCTGGTGTTCAACCTTGAGAAGCCTCCAGGGGGACCTCAGAACTGCCTTTACCCACTGATAATTTATCTATGATGTGATAGTTCTGAGTGCTTTTACTCTTGCTTAAGCAAAGCAGTCCAAGTTTAAAAAGAGAGTGACATTTCAGTGTCATAGATTGTCACAGAATCATAGAATGGCTTAGGTGGGAAGGGACCTCAGAGATCATCTACTTCAACCTTCCCACCATGGGCCGGGACACCTCTCAACTAGACTCGGCTGCTTAAGGCATCATCCAACCTGGCCTTGAACACCCTCAGGGAGGAGGCAGCCACAGCCTCCCTGGGAAACCTATTCAGAGTCTCACCACCCTTGTACTGAAGAACTTCTTCCTAAGATCCAGTTTAAACCTGCTCTCCCTCAGCTTCAATCTACTCGCCCCTGGCCTGTTGCCTGTTGCACCTGGCCCTTGTGAAAGTCCCTCTGCAGCCTTCCTGTAGGATCCCTTCAGGTACTGGAAGGCAGCTCTAAGGTGCCCCCAGAATCTTTTGTTCCCCAGGCTGAACAGCCCCAGCTCCCTCAGCCTATCCTCATAGCAGAAGTGCTCCAACCCTTGGATCATCTTTGTGGCCTCTTCTGAACCCTTTCCACCAGCTCTGTATCTTTCTTATGCTGAGGACACCAGAACTGAGGCAGGATTCAAGGTGGGGTCTCTTTTTAAACAACACAGTGAGTAGTAATGCTGTGTGTTAGTGCTACATGGAGCTGAGCTAAGGTTTTCATTTTAAACCTTAGCTTCAAACCATTCCACCTTATCCTATTGCTAAACACCCTGAGGAAGTCCCTCTCCAGCCTTCCTGCAGGATCCCTTCAGGTATTGGAAGCAGCTTCTACAGTCCTCCAGGAGCCTTCTATAGGCTGAACAATCCCAGCTCCCTCAGCCTACCTTCAGAGCAGGGATGCTCCAGTCCTTGGATCATCTTTGTGGAAAGCACAGAATTCAGTTTAAAATCTAAGTGATTTGATAGATTTTGATGTTTCTTAAAGCATTCTAGTAATGGGCTAAACTCTTAAACTACTCTGATAAATTGTTTCACTGACATCATAGAATGGTAAGGTTGGAAGGGACCTCAAAGA
>VWYK01048991.1:17335-47335 GCA_013399775.1 Semnornis frantzii
TTATCTTACTTTTTTTTTTTTTTAGTTGTTTTTTTTAAAAAAAAAAAAAAAAAAAAAAAGTGGCTTTTCACAGTGACTGAATTTAATAAGAAACCCTGTGATAGCAAAGACTCCCCTACTGTTTCTGCTCTTGGCTGGAAAATGTTATTCTTGTATTATTCCAGGGAAGAAGAAAAAAAAAAAAAAACAACCTCATGCTGTTAAAAATCTGCTGCCTGTGGAAAGATTTTTTAATACAGTAGTGCTTACATATTCTATTTATGTTAATTGACTTATAAATAATACATTTTATTAATCTTAATATTGGGATCTTGATCATGATAAAGACTCTTTTATTTGGTCTCCTCATAGGCTTTACAAGTAAATATTCTTCAGACCACAAAATATTCCCCCTCTTTTCCTTTTTTCATGATTACTTTGATACTTCTCCCTGACATGAAAAACAGCCACAGTTCAAAGCCACTGAAAATGTGGCTGATGTTTCCAAAACTGTGGCCTATCCAAGATATTTGGCTTCCTTTTTTCAGACCTTGGCATTACCTCTCCTTGCACAAAGTTTGATTAAACCTTACCTGTGCTGAAAATATGTGACTAAAAAACCAACCAACAACAACAACAAAAAACCACCACGCCGTCCACAAAACAACAACAACAAAAAAAAAGAAAAAAAACACCCCTCGTGCTGGTTTTAGACATGTCACATTCTGCTAAACTGTTTGGCTAACAGCACACTGCATTCTTCCAACGTTGGGCAATATTGACCTTAAATTAGCTAAGCTGGCTGCTTTCATGGCATGTGAGCTGGCTGCTTACATGTTCTGAGAGCTGTGTGAGCTTTATTACTCCTGCACTATAAAAACTTCTAATAATCAAATGATAAGATCATATCCTGTGGGTAATTGTCTTGTACCGTGACAGGATAACTGAAAAAACATTCAGTGAAAATTGCAACCGACGGAAATCTCTACGTGGAGCGGCAATTGTTGGTGTGGCTCGCCTCCGTGCTGCTCCCCGGGGTCTCGCAGCCCGCGGTCCTGCCCAGCTCCTCTCCAGCTGCCCCCCGTGGCCTCCGAAAGCTACCTCAGCGGCGGCAGCAGGGATCGGTAGCGTGCCGACCCTCGTTTCAAATGAGATGGGGAAAATCTTAGAACAAGCCATCCCTGTGTTTTGATTCAGTTTTACCTTAGTCATGCCGCCTCCTCGATACACAAAACATTTAATTCCAGATTTCCTGCCGCTGGCTGCAGGCCTTTGACCGGCTATGTAAAATGTATTTTTACTGCTGTCGGCCTGCCAACTGCTGAGCTCAGTGAAAAATAGCTAAAATGAAAACCTTGTACTCCCACATGAACCCTTAAGATCAGAAAAAGAAATTTAAGCCACAGTTACTAATTAGCGCAAAGCTAATGAGTTCTGGTGAGGTGCAGCAGGAGGAGGCGGCGTTTGTGTCCTGCGTTACCCTAGAAGGCTCTGCGGAGAGCACGCGAGCAGTGATTAATCACGTTGGCCCAGGCCTTGCTCCCGTCCTGGCCGCAGCCACGGGGTTAATCACGCGGCGTCTTTAATGGAAGGGCCCGCTGGTGGGTCAGGAGGGTGTCTCCGTCTCCCGTGGGCTGCGGGACAGCATCTGAGACCTTTACGGATGGAATATGTAGATTTTTAACGGGTGATGTGTTCCCATGGAAACAAAACAAAGTCAAACACTCCCCTCGCAGTGCTAACAATTATTGTAATAAAATGTGTTTTTATTAAAAGCGATTTTAAATATTTAACACATGGCAGAGCGGCCTCGACGCTGCCCTTTGTGAAACCCAAGCTTGCCTCTAGTGAAGTCCAAAGCGCTTTGTGCGGCGCAGGGAGGAATTCTGTGTTTTCACCAATATTTGAGCTTTGCGAGTGAAATGAAGCAACCTCAAGTATGAACAAGATTATTTTTTTCTTATTCTGCTTAGTTATGCTTTTTATTATATAAACATTAACTGTAATATTACAGTGGGAAGCAGGTATTTGGCAGCTACATATTATTTTGTTAAGTTTGCATAGAGGGAGCAGTTTCCAGTTTTAGCAGCTGTAACATGTTTAAACTCAGTTTGTAATGGGATCTGAAGATGAATATTCCCTGTGGGCTCTGCTTAGCTTCATTACTGGAGCCCTGCCAAATTCAGGGCTAGAAAGTATTATTCACGCCTCTTTGCGCATACCATGTCAGAGCATGCTCAGTTAATGAATTTTGTTTCTAATATAGCATAAATTAGGTTTATATTTTAACATAATTTATGTTGTATTTTATTAAAATGTAAAATATTATGATCATGAGCAATCTAATTTCTGCTCTCTTAAGCCCAAACTGTGTTTGAACATCTAAGTATGTAAATCAAAACTGCATGCTTAGAAACTGATTCTGGGATAACAAACGAATATCTGAACCAAAGAGGTTTTTGCCTCGGAGTCTTAGATTAAAGATAATTAAAGATTCCTGGTATGTGAACAGATTTATGTTGTTTATAAGCAAAGTGCATTTTCTTCATAGAGTCAGCTTGTCTTTTTTTCTAAAAAAAAGAAAAAAAATTATGTTTGCTGTACTAAAGTTCATATTTTTAAAGTCTGAGTCTTGTATTAATCCCACCGTGAGTCATTAATCATACCAAATGCGTTATAAAAACTTTAATCACTGAACTTGAAACTGAGATTGTAATGCAATCCATCCCTTTTAATTATATCAGTTATTTCTTCCTTTCATATCAAGAATTGCAAAGGGAAAGCGGGTAGATTAAAACACTGTGCAGGGAAGGATATTTTTTGTTTGTACTCTTTCCTTTTTTAAATTGATTCTGTGCACTTTGTGGAGGACAGTTCCGCAACGAAGAATTCCCTCATTTCTACCTCTTCTCTCTCCTTCCCTAAAAAAAAGGCTCACTGGCAAAGGCAGGGAGTGTTGTGACTGTCCTGGTATAGGTGTGTTGCAAGGGTGGTGATGTGCTGGTACCAATGGGTGCTGTGCCCACTACTCTGCTTTCCTGCAGTCCTGCTCTCATATTCTGCCGAGCCCCTGGCACTCACCCTTGCTCCCAGGGGAACCACCAGCCTGGAAACTGTGTAGCTGTTATCAAGGTGGTTGCAGCTTTGTAGGTGTTTTCCTGGAGTTTGCTGCATGTTTTTAGCGCTAGGGAGAGAAAATAAAAATAAATGGTGGGTTTTCTTTCTGAAATCAGTCTAAAAGATTGTGGCTCATATCCTCATCTGGTACAAATTGATGTAGCCACACAAACCACTGCATTGTTACTGATCCACACTATCTCAAACTTCACTGAATTTATGCTGCTTGATAGTCTTGCCAAATAAATTGATTTATCAAACTTGGATTTATAGAGTTTACACTTGCTTTTATGGCATGGAAGAAAATGGATTTATTAAGTAAACTGCTTGTAGTAGATACATTTTGTTCTTTGCTAGAATGGCGAAACCTGATCAATTATTTGTTCCTTAATCCCCTAGATTAATCCTGCCATATGAAAGATTTATTAAAGGAGAGGAAGATAAGCCACTGCCTCCAGTGAAACCTCGAAAACAGGATAACAGTTCCCAGGAGGGTGAAGCAAAAACAAAAGTGTCTGGAACGAAACGCGTCAAAAATGAAAACCAAAAGAACAAGAAGGAAAAAGATAATGCACAGAAACCCCAAGATGCATCTGAGGTTGGTTGCCTTTCTTCTTTTCAACTTTTCAATTAAGAATGTACAGCTTTAATCACGTGAAATCAAGTGATAAAATACACAAGTTAAACTGGAGAATTCCAACCAGTTGAGTTTGCTTGGCAATGGCAATTCAATTGTTGTGGTACAGTCTGTGTTGGGATTTTGCTGGGCTACAAACAGCAACCAGTTAGTTCCATACTGCGTCGCAGTGATGGCAGAAGACCAAGCACTGGATGTAACAAGCACGATTTCTGCTCATTGTATTACACAGTGGTCACCACTAAAAGATCAGCAGCTGCCAAAAGGAAACCACGCAGCTACCACAGTTATTTCCCAATCTAAGTTCAGGGTGCAGGGACCTCTAATACTGTTGATAATGCTGTGGTAACTGTTGGACACAGCTGGTTTTTGTAATGATAACCTCTGGATCAGCCCTTCTGTGCTCACAGATGTAGCGTGTCTATCAAAAAACTTAACACTCCCCTAGATTTTTATTACATTATAATAAATTTCTCTGTGGACTAAAAAGTCAGATGTTGAGGGAACCACCTTCCAAGCTCTAATTGAGACCAACTTCCCTCTCACATGCCATAGATGGTTTTCAGCTGAGATAGGTTCCTGTAGGTTCCTATAGGCTTCACATGGCAGGCCCCAACTTCCACAAAGAACCATGTTACCTGTGGACATAAGATGGCCCTCGCTGAAGAGATTTTTTTCTGTTCACTGTTCAGGGTAAAGCAGAACTCATATTTGTCTGCAAATAAGGGTAAATTTCACGTGTTGCTAAATGATACAAAATCAACGGGTTTTTTGCTCCGGTGCTTACGCACTTTCTTTCACACATCCTGCCCACTCTCTCCTGTGCCCTGCTTGCACTCTGTGCGAACGAGGCGGTGACGCTCCTCACACACAACCCCTACACAAGATGTTGCTTTTCCTTCAGTCTGCCAGATCACAGCAGCCTTCAAGGTGTTGCAGTGAAAGTAAGTATTAAAAGAATGTTGAAACACATGACGTGCCCGGCAGACTACGGCTGCTCCTTTGACTTCATTGTCGTCTGGCAGTCCTGTTTCTAAACCCGTTTGGAAATTGGTATTGAGTCAGCTACCAACAATACTGCTCCTCATTGTTTAAATGTTACAAAAACAATGCAGGACCAGTCAACACATCTACCTCTGAGGCTTTGTGTGCCCTGTTTTGATAACAGAATTTTGGGTTTTGTATACCACTACCTCTTTAAGTTGTGCTTACAAGGATAATTCATCTCCCATCCAAATTAAAGTTTGTTTTTTAAATTGCCTTGATCAACAGTACCTTTAATATCTAGTGTTAAAAACGCTTCACAGAGAGGGAAGGGTTTTGTTTTCTCTCACACTGTAATTTTAAAGCTGCTCGGGAAAAACCCGTCACTTCTTGTAGAAAATACGTAGAGAGGAGAGTGCACACAAACCTGCTCTAATTTCTGGTTGCAACGCAAATTGCCCAAAGCAAGGAGATGCAAAGTGAAGGCTTTTGCTCCCTTACTGTGTCATTCCGTCATGCCTGGTTATTTATTGAGTGGTCTTGAATCAGCAAGATATGTTACACACTATCCGTACCACCACTGCTAAGCACAGTGTAACAAGTCAGTAACAGCGTCAGCCTTAACTTTGAATTTCCTTGCTTTTGTTGTTCCCTATCTCGAGCTTCCTGCTGCTTAAGCTGCAGTTATTTTTGTGTGGTTTGCAGGAAGAGTTCTTATGCCACGTTTATTGGAAATGTAGGGAGCCTAGACAAGACCATAAAAATGTACAATTACAGCCATTTCCTATTGTAAAATGGTACTTTTTATAGCAGAATTAATGTCTCCTCCCTGACTGGGATGGAAGACTTGTCTTGCCCCAGTCTAAACAGTGTCAACAGTTAAGGATCTCAGCTATAGCAGGTCAATGTACCAGTAGGTGGTCACATGAAGCCCAAGTAGCAAAGGAGCCTGCAGGGACAGATGCTTCCACCCAGAGCAGGTGCCAGTCTGCTGAGCTCATCCGTGCTCTGCCTTACGGGACCAGAAGAAAGATGTCATCCAGCTTCTTTGGCTGGAGCAAAATCCGTTTCTGCTGGAGTCAGGCAGAAGGTTACATGTCCCACTCTCCCCAGCTGTCCCCCAGCAGTGGAGTGCTGTTCCAGGATCCACATTTGGGTGCAGTCCTCATCAAGGCACAGCAATGGTGGTGCCTGGAACCTCTGTGATCACACATGTAGGCATGTCTCCAGTGAAGCCATCACTTAAACCATTTCTGCATGTGGCCCAGAAGCTGGCTGTAACTGTGAGCTCTAAAAGCATAATCAAGTTACAAATGTGCAGTCCTCTCAATTGCATGTTCAACTAATACACTATAAGTATGCAGGGAGAGAATATAACTTTAATTTATTATGGTAGCATTTGCTTTTGTGCTCATCACTGTTTTCCTGCTGTCACAATGACATTGTCAATATAATGAGATACCAGACAAAATGCTATTAGCCTTAGACTGCACATTTCCTCACAATAGCTGAAACTTCAATCAAAGTGTTGCTTAACAGAAACAAAGAGAAGAATGTACAGTTATTAAATATGATTTCTCTTTTTTTTTTTTTTTCTTCATCCTCCTTTCTTTGCTCATCTGTCTGGTATTTTCCTGTAATTTTATAAGCTCAAGAGACTAGCAATAGTACTTTGTAAAGGACCTAATGATGGTATTTGGCTGCAAAAGGCAGCTACGAGTTTAAAAAGACAGTGTCTGTTAGTCATCCTAACTTAACTAATAGACCAGCCAAACAGACAGGAATATTTAAAAGCAGCTGTGAATCAATACCTCTGAGAGGGCTGGATTCATTAAGACTTTCTCTGATCCCCCATCCCTATGCCAAACTGTAAAGCAACATTTAGATAATAACTTTCTCGATGTGTCTTATCTTTACAACGAAGAAAGAAAGAAAACAATAGTAATAAAGGACTCACACAATGCTGCTGTTTTATGACTGTCTTCTACCGCGACATGTCAGAGGAGAGTGACAGCAGTTTTGAAAAGGGCTGTCAGTCAGCTGGATCACAGATGGGACGCTCTGGTGACCTCTGTGGGTCACAGTTCAGCTGGCTACATAATGAGATGAATAGTGTGAATTGTGCACACAGGCTTTATTAATGGGGGGAGCAGAAAGAGCTGCGGGCCCATTGACGATAATGTATAAAAGCCATGTTTGTAATGGCAGGCACACACACTTACTGAATGTTGACAACTTCATTTTAATCCCTTAATAAAAAAATGTGTGTCCTAGTTAAGCTGTGGCAGTGATTTGCTGCCTACAGTAGGGATTCCTAGTATGCCATTTCTATCATTTTCACACTTTAATGTAGAACTGGGTGAGAATGATCTCCTCTGTGATTGCTGAATTTTAAGATAGCTATACTGGATAGACTTTATGTAAGAAAACACACTGGAATTGTGTTGTTGTCGTAGGTGAAGTTGGCTAGCAGAAGAAATTGCTACAGCCTTAGCATTTGTGTTAAGAAATACGCTCCCCTGTTTTAAAAGAGTGTACCCTCAGCGTTTAGCTATCTGGTTGAGGCAATGGTGCTTCTCATCGGGTTACAAACATCTGCTGTTTTGAAATGCCTTATTGTGACCCTGTTAGGCGTGGTGTATTTCTTACTATTTCCAGGAGATACATCTCTTTATTTGAGTCCAATACGTGGTGTTGAGGCTCTGGTGTTTAGAGCCTTCACGATACAACAAGTCGATTGACAAGTACTTCTCTAGAAGTAGGTAGTGGTGTACCCTGTATAATCTTATGAACAGTCTGCCAAAAGACATTGCATTCTTACTGCTGTTCATTGAATCTTTTTGTTAGGTTTCATCAGAACAAGAGAAGGATCAAGAGTCAGCAGACCATAAAAATTTTCCTGAGCATCCTACAGTGGCAGAGATGAAACCACCTGTACAAGGTCCTCCATCTCTTTTACCAGATACATCTCGGTCCGTGCCTCTGGAAAAGGCAGACCTGACAGAAAACAACACGAGCAGTGAGAAAACCAAGGAGGAAGTTCAGCACTCATCCTCTTTCTCAAGTACATCTGTGCCCCCAGAAGAAGACACCGTACTGGATACCACCATCACTAAACGATTGCACTCCCCAACAGATGCCCTCGAAGACACAAAGACTGAACAAAGACTACACAAAGCTTTTACTGACAGCTTAGAAAGTGAACCTCCAGAAATACCCTTCACGGCTTTCCCAGTACAGCTGCCCACTCAGAGTGACCTAGAAGATGACAAATTGCCAGAGATGGCCGATTATATCGCCAACTGCACAGTCAAAGTGGACCAGCTGGGAAATGAAGATATCCACAATGCACTGAAGCAAACACCCAAAGTACTGGTGGTCCAGAACTTCGATATGTTCAAGGAGAAGGAACTGCCTGGATCCCTGAACGATGACTCCACTTTTGGCTATACGCCACTGCTCTACTCAAAGGGTAATCCAGGCATCATGTCACCCCTGGCAAAGAAGAAGCTGCTGTCGCAGGTCAGTGGGGCAGCCCTATCGTGTAGCTATCCTTACGGTTCTCCTCCACCTTTGATAAGCAAAAAGAAACTGAACAGCAGAGATGAACTGTCCTCAGGCATACTGCAAGGTCCCCACACCCCTAATTCTGATCCCATAGCAATTAATAGACCCTCAGTCATTCAACATGTACAGAGTTTTAAAACCAAGGAAGAAAGGAAATCAATTAATGACGTTTTTAAACATGACGTGCTAAGTAAACCAGATCTTCAGCGCTGTGACTTTTCAAAACATCACCTCAGTTCTCTTGCCGAGTCATACGTACCGAAGATCGATATCCAGGACTGCAAAGATAAAATGAGTGAGAAAAGGGCACTGCAACACTCCCATGTGCCCACTTTCTTGGCAGATTTTTATTCATCACCTCATCTGCACAGCCTTTATAGGCACACAGAACACCACCTTAATAATGAACAGACATCAAAGTACCTCCCTCGGGACATGTTCAGAGAATCTGAAAATATTTCTAATTTTACTCAACACAAACACCAGGAAAAACGAAATTTAAATTATTGCCCATTGTTGCGTCAGCAAGAAAAAAAGGCAGCAGTGGAGGCCTCTTCAGATGATCAGCCAACAGATTTGAGTCTTCCAAAGGGCATACACAAACAGACTGCAAAGGCTCCAGGCTCCAGCCTCCCTCATTCATCCATGACCCAGCAAGACAGCAAAGGCATCTCCCCGTTCCAGACTGCAAGCAGCCCTGCAGTGAGCCTAGATTGTAACCCCAAAGCTTGCCGTGTGTCCCCCATGGCCATGACAGCTCCGAAAAAACACAGTGAGTTGCTCCACAGATCTGGGAAGCAGCAGACCCAGAGACTGGAGAATCTGAGGAAGATGGAGGGGATGGTGCATCCTATAATCAGTCGCAGAACAAGCCCTCAAAACGTGGGGGCTGCCCGGCCTTTGAAACGGAGCCTAGAGGATTTGGACAAAGTCATTTCTGAAAAAAAGATCCGAGCTGTCTCTCCTATGCACTTACCAAAGGAGACCTCAGCAAAAGACAAGGTTCCAGACCCAGAGGGAGAAGGCAGCAAACCAGCGCATGGCCTCCATTCTGGCAGCATACTGGAAAGCCACAAATTTCCCCTTTCAGGCCCCATCTTCCCAGGCTTGTACCCAGGAAGCCTGTGCACGGGGCTGAACAATCGCCTACCACCTGGGTATTCTCATCCCCTGCAGTACTTGAAAAATCAGACCGTGCTCTCCCCACTAATGCAGCCATTGGCTCTTCACTCCTTTATGGTGCAGAGACAATTCCTCACATCTCCTGCAAACTCTCAGCAACTGTACAGACACTTAGCTGCAGCAACACCCGTAGGAAGTTCTTACAGTGACCTTTTGCATAACAGCATTTATCCTTTAGCTGCTATAAACCCTCAAGCTGCATTCCCACCTTCCCAGCTATCCTCTGTACATCCCAGCACAAAACTATAAACCCCTTCGCTCACAAAAAAAGATTTAAGGAGAAGTTAGCGACATTCCTCCCCCCATGACGATGTCTCGCAGATGTTGCACTCTGCAGTTTTGTCAGCCAGGACGCAGTCATATCCCGCCTAGAGGAGCCCTTTGGAATTTGATGGAGACGGGACTGCTTCTTTACTTCTGGCTCCCACATTACCACCCTCACCCCTTATCCCTGCCCCTGCAAAAAAGAAAACCAAACAAACAAAAAAAATGACAAAAAGGAAGAGGAAAAAAAAAAAAAGAAAAAAAACCTTGGATTTTGCATATATGTTGTCTGAAAGGACTTGTGTATGGTAAGAGCAAATGTTCAAAGGGAGCCGTGGAAATACAGGCCCTGTCCAGAGCTCACTGAAATCCCAAGTGGGGGCTGCATTTACCCTTAACTGAGCTGAGGACCAGAGGCCTCACGTTGTTGCAAATGAGTCAAGGTCTCGAGTTGAACCTGGAAAAGAGAAGCAGGCCAAGAATCCATACAATCAGTGGATGTGCATTTTGGGTAACTTTTCCTGACTTTTAAAGATTCGATCAATGCAATGTATAGTAAAACGGCAATAGATTTTTCATTTTAACACTATTAGAACAGAAGGGTAAACACTGTTTAATTTGACTGTACATATCCACTTCGTAAACTACCAGTGTCGCATTTGGTCACAGTAATTTATATTGTTTTGTTTGTCCAGTATATTGTGCTCTTTATGTTTGGGATTTTTTTTTCCTTTGTTTTGGGTTTTGTTTTGTTTTTTAATTAAACAATATCATTTTATCAGCAACTTTCTTTAACGGCTGTGGCTGTCCTATTTTTTTTTCACTTGTTTGTAATTTTTACAGTTTCTTTATACTTTTGAGCAGATTTTTGTTTTGGTTTTGTGGTAACATTTACTGTTTACAAACTGAAGCAACTGGTTCAGATTAATCTTAATGGTTATAAACATACTGTAGGTGATGTATTGGTGCAAGGATGAAAGCAAGAATCCTTTCCTCCCAGTTCACCCCTGCAAGGTGCTGAGCACCTCTCCACCCTCCTTTGGTTGTTGTGATGGCTCCTATGCCGCTTCTACCCTCCCACTGAGCTTCGCTTTCCCGTATCGTGGTTTGTGAATTTGTCAAGTGTTGCACTTAACTTTACCTAGGCTGTGAAACCCTCCTGCCAACCAGAGAAACAGTCTAGAAAACAAAACCTCCCTGGCACAGGCTGCTGGATGACAAAGAAGTCCCAAAAAAGGAATTGTGGTTTGTGAGAATGTCAAGAATTTCAGAAGTTAGGACAGGAGCCAATGTGGATTTGGATCAGAGGCTTACAGATCCTGTGCCCACATGTATGGGCAAGGCTTGGTAGGATGGGTTGGGGGTTGTGTGCAGTGGTTGAGATGGTCCTTCCACACCCCCACAGCAATCTCAGCTTCTCCCTGGGCATCCTTTTGCAGGAGCAAGGCCTGGGCATGGAAAGGCTGGGGTTTACTTACAAGAGAGCTTCCCTGTGGATGTGTATGCACTTTGCAGGACATCACCAAAGTGCAGCTGAGAGTAGACATCGATAAAGCAAAGTGTGACTTGGAAGCTTTTTACAATGTGAAAATCAGTTGTGATTCTAACCATCTCAGTTACTGTGCAGAGACAGCATAGTCAATACAAAAAGAAAACCGGAAACTACTAAGAAACACTTTGCATGCTAGGCATGTCATTAAATTTTCCCATTATATGAAACCAAATACAATATATAATGTATCATACTTAATATCCAAAGGTGGAAACCAGAATAATATACTCATCTACTGTTAAAAGATCCAGCTTCTTCAATTAAATACTTTATATTCCTGTGGTAAAACTATATTTAATTGATCAATAAACAGACTAGTAGAACTTAGAACATGGATGTGCCAGCGCAGAGCATCCTGCTGCTCCACAAATCATATAGGAAACTGAACCACAAGCTCATCTGGGTAGAGGCCACAGTGTGGAGGACATCTCTAGTAAAGTTGCACTATATCTGAATCACATGAGAATGAGGGGCTTGAGGGCAGGGGGAAGGACAGCAGAGGGAAGGGGAGAGAATATAAAACTCTGCAGCAAACACGAACAGAAACTTGTTGTGTGTTTGGTAAGGCAAATGCCTCTCTTCCTCGTTTCAGTTCAGTTATGTGTCCTGGAGTTGTGCATTTGTTTATGCCAAGTGTCCAATTTCCCTTTTGGTTGCATCCTGTTGGAGTTCTATGATAGGCTGTGTGGAGCTATGCAGAGGCAATGTGGGGCTGGAGGACAGGGAGAAAGGAGGAAGGCTCATTGCCTGCTTGACAAGGAGGTGCACTGCTGCTGGCTGGGGAAGCTCATAATATACTGGGCAGGGCGTCAGGGCAAAGGAAAAGGAATGGTAGCATAAACTCCCAACAGAAGTGGTGCATTATTTGTTTGAAAACTCTGAAGAGAATTCTTGGAAATCTTTCAAAAGACTATTGAATTCTCTATTAGCTGAAAATTCGTCGTCGTCGTTTTTTTTTTTTGTTTGTTTTTGTTTTTTTTTTAAGTCTTAAATGGGGCTTTGTTTGCATTGTTTGAGTTCAAGGGGCCTTATTATTGAATGAAATTGCACAAGCCTTTCTTTGTGCAATCAAACCATTGTTATTGGTAGGTTTGTAAAGGAAACTGTGGAATCTAATTGGCAATAGAGTCATAAATCTATTTACCAGGAGCCAGTTCCAAGAAATGTTGCAATTCAAACACACTATGTCCAGGATTCATTAAGGATGCTAAAGGTTGTGAGATTGAAAGGAGAAGGCCTGGCAGCAAACAGCTCGTGTGTAGCTTCTGGCCACACACTGAGCCTGACTTCTCAGAAGGCGTGGGGAGTCAGATGTGACTCCCAGTAAAATCCATACCCCTAGCAAGGCGGAATGGGAACAAGCTGGCATTTTGCAGCAAGTCTGTCTGGGCTGTACCCTGGCCTGGCATGGGAAGTTTGCCTGGTGTGTCAGTACCAGGGAAATGGTTTGTCCCAGCTGCAGAGAAATCAGCTGGGCGGTCCCTGGGGCTGGCATAGGAGATGAGCACTGCGTCTGACCTCTAGCAGCACCTCTGCCACACCACTGCTGGGGTCCCCTTGCCACTCCCCACCTGGTCCTGTCCTTTGCAGTGGTCAGCAAGGTTGCATCTGGTCTGACTTTGCAGTTACAATGATTTTAATGAGCGATGGGGCTTGTTGCACTGGCATGAGGCGAGCGGCGTTGGCGGTGCTCCCCTGAGCACTTCTTGCGGTGTTTGCTGTACACGTGGTGGATATTTCGCTCGTTCTCTTCCTTCCTCCCCCCCAGCCCCACAGTTTTAAATATGTTCTAATAATGGCAGCATAATCTACTAGCTGTTTATACTTTTTTAACTTTCTTTTGTTGTAAATATTGTATACTTTTTGTGATTCAAGTTATGTAGCCTATATGCTCTGTAAGGTGATGATTTGTATATATAAAAATGGCCCAGTAATATTATATAGTTTCCCATTTAAAAGGTTATTGAGTAACCTTTGTGTTAGTTTAAACACTACCAGAAATAAAGCTGAGCCAACTATAAACAGTCAATTTTTGTATGTTTTCCAAATTGTACTTATTAATGCTTTTGATACTGTATTATGTGCCAATAGTTTCCCAATCACATAGCAGGCAAAAGATATTTTGTACTTTTTGATCCACTGTAATATTTAATAAAAAACGTTACTATCTGTTCCCTTTTGTGTTTGATTAATAATTCTGTAAACAGCCCTTATCGCAATGGATTACATATTATCCCATCTGACCTTTCAGCCCTCTTATGTTGGCTTTTCTAGAGAAAATATCTTCTGAAAATGATTAGATTAAAGAAATGGAGGTTTGCCATTTCGTAAAGGAGGAAGGGACAAGATCTTCAGTCAGTGCCCCTCTATTTTGTCAGGGTGCTTGCATTAAAGTGTGGCCATGGTCGGGCTGACTGTAGGAATAACTTTTGAGGGGATAACATCCATGCTGAGCCAGTGGTTCCCGTGGCCTATTTGCTCCCACTGCATCTCAGAGCAGGATTTTTTTTCCACTAGCACTGCAGGCATGAGCTGGAACATGAAAATCACCCCCTGTTCTTCCCACCTTGGCCATGAGTAAGTCTTTGGAGCTGGATGCTGACTAGCAATTTTGCTGATGACTGTAAACAGCTACGAAGTAAAATTAATTTGTACTCTGTTCCCTGACAGGTCCAGAAAGCCCCCCTAAAGCTGGTGGCCCTTTGAGAAGCTGTTACTCCAGTGAGTGCTGCCGAAACACTGTTACTCTCCTGGTCCCACTAATGAGAAAACCATTTGCTTGGGTGTCGATCAGGACCAGGTACTGTCCTTGCCCTTCTGGGCAGTGGGACAGCTGTGCCCAGTGGCCAGGGCCACTCACTGACCTCACATTGTAGCTTAGCTCTGTGGTCCTGTGCAGGGCCTGCACCAGGAAGCCTTCCCCATCCCCAAGATCCCAGGAATCAAAGCAAAGGATAGGCCCACTATCAGCAGTTGCCGCTGCTCTGGGTGCTTGTGCCCTGCTGAGTGCACGACTGAGGCTGTTTGTCTGTGCCCAGAGAGCTCTTTTCCACTCAGCATCTGAGGGCATCGCAAGCCATGGACTGAAGCCCGTCTAGCCTGTAAGGACGTCCCAGAGTGCAGCACACCATGGGGAAGTAATTTCTCTAACTGTGCTGCAGCCAGGCTAGCACAGACTGGGCTGACGTCACCGTTAGATGAGGCTTCCAGATACGCGATGCAGTTGAGGGAAAGTCTCAAAAAAAATATTTCTTGGGTGTGCTGGGAAATAAGAGGAAATAGCAGCTGGGAGGAAGAGGCAGCTGTTGGGCATAGGTGAAGCAGTACAGTGATGTGAGTTCAGTGAGGCTACGCTGGTGCACAGGCTGGGTGTGCCCAGGGGAAGCCGGGGTGCCACCTGCCCGGTCCCCACACTCAGCTGTGCAGAGCAGTTCTGTGCAACCTCTAACATCCTCTCCTGTGGAGACAAGTCCAGGAGCGGACATGAGGGCAGGGCAGGCACCTGCAGCATGGCCCACTGGCATGGCTGCCAGCAAGGCACTTCCTGAACTAGCAAGACGGTCACCACTGTGCTTAAATGCCCTCAACACAATCTCTTTTGATGTCTGAATTCTCATTCAATCATCTGCTCTTTAGACTGGGATGTAACAAGGACTTCCACAGTGGGCTGAGGGCTCTCGGTTCCGTCTTTTGCTGTGTTATCTTTGTGCCATCACACAGCAGTGCCCTGTGCCACGCTCTTTAATATCACAACCAGCACACTAGAAAGATCAGAAGCAGTGTACCTGGTTGTCTCTTGTTTGTGGGCCATGGCAGCCTGCGCACCTGAGGCACACACCTCCCAAGTACCTCACAGTTTCTTCACAGGCCTTCCACCAGCAGGCAGGTCATGGAAAGCTGGAAGCAGGTGGAGGTGCCAGGGCAGGATCCCCCTTTCCTGGATGGATCCTGGAGTATGTGGCTGGTTCAGATGCTCAGCTACCAGCTGCATCTCCCAGCGGGGCTTACCCTAACCCTGTGGTGACATCGACCTGTTGAAAACAGGGACCTTCCTCTCCCCCTCTGCCATACTGGCTCCAGAAGCTTTCAGGAAATTTTTACAAAGGTTTCTGCTGGTGGGAGGAGAAGATTATGTCCAGACATCACCAATAATCCTTGGTGGCACTGTAATTGTTCTGGGAAAGGAAGCACTTGCCCCTAGGCTTTCCAGAAATGTCAGACACCTTCAGCTATTCCCAGAGCAAGAAAGTGGAAGCCTCTATCTTTACCTTCCCCACTCTGGGTATACTTACAACTGAGATAACCTCAGATGCATGTTGCCTCTTCAGCTGAAGACAAACCTGGGAGGGCTGGATGGCATCAAGGAAAGCAAAAGGAGTGGCCACCAAAGCATCCCATCTCCTTTGTGTGCCCCCAGACCTGTGACTGCTGGAGGTTGGTATTTCTGCAGGAGAAAACTGACTGTGGCCAGGGCCCAGGCACTGCCCTTAGAGGTGGCACATGCCCAGTAGGCAGCCAGGGACAGGAAGGCTTGTAGGATGCAACTTAATCTGTGTTTTCTTTCAGATTTTTTAATTTATGGGATTTAAAAAAACAAAAAAATTTTTTTTTTTAATTGTGATGTCAGATGCTCCATCTAGTGTCTTATGTGGGAAGTGAACCCCCCTAGTCACAGGCAAAGCCTGGGATGGGATGTTCTCTGTCCTGGTGGTCATTGTGCCAGGTGTGAACCCTCCTTCCCTGCAACACTGGGACTTCAAGGACCATCAGTCTGGTATGTTGGGGACTAATGTGATTAAAGCTGGATTAGACAAATTCATGACAATTTTTGGAGCTGCTGAAAACCAGCGGCTCAGGTACAAAGGTTGTGTTCAGGAGACCTGACCCCTGAGCTGCAGCTGCAAAGATCCCTCTGTTCACCAGTGGGCAGGCGGCGCTGAGAGACATGGCCATAGGGCCACCATTTATGTCTTGTCCGTAGGTGCTGCACCTTGCACCTCATCTCTCCCAAGATAACAAAGGGGCACAAGTATCCTGGTAGCTCCCTCCTCTTTCTCCTGCTTGTGGTGACAGAGCTGCTTGACAAATGCTTCTTTTCGGTGGTAGGCATAAAGTCATTTAACGAATTGGTAATTGGCAATTAACAACCTTACAGCAGCCACCAGGACTCCCAGCCTGAGCTTAGTCCTGCAGTCAGGGTGCAAAACTCCCCCACCCATGTCTCCACAGGCTGCCCAGGGGAAGCAATATGGCCTGCTCCTCCAGGAGGGGGGAGAGTGGCTGAGGCTGCCCAAGCCATGGAAGTTTTGAAGAAAGGGAGGCAAAACTACAGGCTCGCAAATTTTATTTGTTTTTTCTCTGAAATTTGCTCAGGAACGTCCCTCAGTGTCTGAGGCAGGCTGTCCCCCAGAGCTCCTTATTTCCCCTCAGCAACCCTCCTCTGCTGCAGGCCCTGCCATGGGGCAGCACCATACCAGGAGGTGACACTGCAAGGTGGCATGATGCCACGAGGAGATGCCATGCTGTGAGATGTAACATGCTGTGAAACAATGCCATGAGGCGAGGCCACGTCATGCCATGAGGTGATGCCATGAGGTGATACCATGAGGCAATGTCATGCTGTGAGGTGAGGCTGTGCCATGAGGTGATGCTATGCTATGAAGTGTTGCCATGAGCCAATGCCATGCCCCGAGGCGTTGCCAGGCTGTGATGCTAAGCTGCAAAACTTCGGGTCTTACAGAAGCCAGTCAGAAGTGCTCATCAGCCATTTTGGCGCCAAAACTGTTTCTGTGTTGAAACAGGCAGGCTGTGACCTCCAAGTGCTTGTGTGCACAGCAGGTGCCCACCTCGCACTGAGAGGCACCAGAGAGGGGAGCAACATCCCCTTTTTATTTAGGGACCATCGTGCAAGGGTGTGGGAACTGCAGTGCCAGCAGATAATACCATGTTCCCAGGGCCAGAGGCTGTCCCTCCTGTGAGGAGCCAGGCACCACAGTGGGACTGAAATGTGAGTACCACAAGGAGGGGAGTGGTTTGCCTGGGGAAAGTGGGCAGCGGGCAGAGGTGGAGGGCACACCTACTAAGATAGGTGTGATGGACACAGTGGGATCCCACACCAGGAGGATGAAGCTATTACATCTGTCTCAGGCTGCAGATGGTTAGTAGATGCACCTAAACATAGTGTAATTGAATTTACAGGCCATCCACGTGTGTTGAAGCAGAAACAAAGCGGGTATCTTCAGTGAGTGGTGCTGACTGGCATAGCTTGGAGCTGACTTCAGCTTTTACAATTTATTTATGTATGTGAGCGTCTATTTGGGGTTCAAGTGCTGGTGGTCTGGGATGGTAAGCCCAGAGAGTGCTAAAACAAAGCAGATGTGCAAGGGGTGCCATGCTACCCCACACAGCTTCCTGCACTGCTGCTCAAACTCCCTGTCCTTTGCAGGGAGCACAAGGGATTCTCCTCTCTCAGGGCTTCATGTTTTTGTCTGCAAGCTCCCCAGAAACCAGCCAGACAAAGCATGCTTTCCCCATTCTGCCACCCCTTCCCCCTGCAATGTCTGTGGAGCTCTTAAATGAGGAATAAAGCCATTTGTTTCTAATTATATTTGGCAGCTGCTCAAAGAATTTAGGACTAAAGCACGCAATTTTTTTGCTCCTGATTAAAGCACTTGACCTCATAAGCAAAAAGCAAAGATTTCAACACACACCCACAAGTAGGCTAGGAACAAACTGCAGAGAAAAGACCGAAAAGAAACCCCCTCTTTGCTTAGATACACCAAATAATTCATTATGAAACAAAAGGCAGAATATTTAGTGCGTAACTCGAGCTGGCCTAGGGCTCAGCTAACTTCCCAATTACTGCTTCAAAAGCGTAGAGCTCTCACTCTGAGCTGAGGCGTGTGCAGTGAAGGCCCGCACGCTCCACTGCGTCCCCTGTCCACACCTGACTAAGACTCGTTTGCTGCCCACAGGAAGAAAGTGACTTTCATGGGCTGACACCAACGCGCCCAGTGCCCTGCACCCAGCTGCCAGGACAGCTGCAACAGAACCTGGTGGCAGGGGTAGGTGAGTCGCCATTGTCTATTTTGTTATTACCTGATTTCCAAACTGAAATCATGTATGCCCATCAGGAGAACGATGTAATGTCCTCAGTGCTTAATTTCAAGCCCCGGGGTGCCTGGGACAGCGAGGCAGACCTTCCTTCCTTCCACCCATCAGCCTAGGGTGATGGAGGATCCAGCTCCCATGTTTACTATTTTAATAGCAGCACAAGGATTGTGTCACAACTGCAGAAGAGTCAGCTGGCTCCTGACCAAGAGAAATAGCAACGATCTTGATGGCACCCTTTAAAATAGCAGAGAACCCGGCTCAAACAGAAGTTAACTACCCTGTGAGGTTCTGTGGTCCATAAAATACTTCCCCTGGCTCCATGGTTTTAAAATAACATGAAAGAAATACTTTCCATAAAAAGTAGTTAACTAGCATGTAGATTTTTTTTTTAAGTCATAATTCTGAGAGGCATACCCAAACAAAATAGCTACACAAGCATTAAATTATACATTAAAGAAGGCTGATAACGACAGTGAATTACAGAGCAACCGTCTAAGATTTCAGATCTACAGATAGCAAGCATTATTAACATTTCTATTAAAGGTGACCTACAAAAGAGGGACAAAAATAATCTGTGCCACTTCTGATTTCTTGTGATGCAGGACAAAACGAAATGGCTCCAGCCCAACTGCCACCTAGTCCCTCTGTCATCATCCCTGTCTGCTTCTCCTCCCCACCCTCCCCTCATATAATTAATGAAGGAGAGCAGAGGATTGCTTTCTGCTCAGACTGCAAACACCTAGGCTGTTTTAGCTGAGGAACTTCTCTGGAGGGCATATAGTGGATATTTTTTCTGGTGCTCCTCTGGAACACTGAGAAGGTGAATTGGAGGCATTCACCCTCAGAGGGGTCAGTGAGGCAGAGGGAGTGTTTGTTGGTTGGTTGATTAGTTGGGTTTTTGTCTCTTTGACGAGGTATGAGAAGTTTGACCATGCTTGCAAAGGCACTAATGGGCAGAGCTGGTTGCAGTGGGGCTGGTGAGGCTGCCTTCTGATAGGTGGCTCCTTGGGAAGGGCTTATTCTGCATCTGCCCTCCAGCAGCTCTTCCCCAGTGCATGTGAGGATCGGTCCTGCCCTTCAGGTCTGCTGGGAGTGGAGGGGTACCAGCTGTCTTGCCCCTCCAATGATCTGTGGGGTTTCAGAATGCTTGTGGGCGTTATGTAATTATAAAAATATACAGTGAAATATATTAGTTAGATATTTATACAGATAAATAAATAAATAAATAAATAAATAAGCTTCCATTATATAAATCTATAATTATATTACTTTTATTATATCACTGAAATATATAATTATCTCCGAGACTGCTGCTCCTCTGCCCCTGGCGGGCGAGATTCTTTGGCAGGCTATTTGGTTGCTCTTACTTTCACAACATGTTTGGAAGAAACCAGCAGACAAATTGGAATACACAGGCAGACCCAGAAACACACCACAACTGCATAAACAGCATACCCATAGGTGATCAAGCTCACAAATTGAGGGTGTTCGTGGATTTGTCCTTTTCCTTCAGCTGCTGGATTTGGCTGTCAGAGCACGGCCAACAGCCTGGAAGAGTTTACCCCCAGACTCCCATGACATTTGAGGAACTGTGACTAGATAGCAACTCAGTTTCTGGTGAAGAAAACAGGAAGGAAGGGGAGTAGAAATACTGAATTATATACAACACTGGGGTGTGTGTGTGTGTGTGTGTTCACTGCTATTACTGCATGTCTGCAAGACTGAGTTGCCATCAGGGTAGCAGGGACTGCTGCCCTTGGCTCACACCAGCTGGGTGTGAGGGATAAGTCACTTTCCAAATGTTTTGTAGGCAAGGAAGTGAGGCCAGTACAAAATAATGCAGCAAAAAGGATTTCTGTTAACCTTTGAAGTACTGAGGAGTCAGCAGCTGCCTTGAGGGCAATGTGGTTAACAGGACCAGTAGTAGTTTTGCACTGGAATAGCTTTCTACATGGAGCCATTGATAGGTTTTGTGATATCATGAGAAATTAAGAGGAGTTTGTGATATCATCAGAATTTTTTTCTGATCTTTCAGTACAAGTTTAGCAGAGCTAGGGTTTGGAAAAAGCAAGTGAAGAAGATGGCTGGAGTGAGGTAGGTTCCCGTGTGGGGCAGCTGTCAGCAGAAGCCAACTACTGCTCTTAGAGGACTGTGAGATCCAGCACCAACACTTTGCAGTCTCACACCTAGCTGTGGGTGGTATCAATACAGCTCTGTGGCTGTAAACCAAGCCTCTCTGTCCCATCAGGAATGTGCTCATAGCCAGTATCTCACTCTGGTGCTTAGTCTTTGGCAGCACCAATGTTGCCCATCCAAAGCTGGGGTAAGGGGATCTGACAGGAGGATGAGGGGTGGGTGGTTTACAGCAGCTTCCATGTGCAATGCAGAGCATCTGGACCTTAACTTTGAGTTGTTAATAATATACCGTGACTTCAGATTTCTGACTGTAAGTTGTTTTTCTGTACCATTAGTATCTCCTTTGTGGCCAGCAGAGCATTTAAGGTACCATTAATATTAATCAGAATTTCCTAAATTCCATCACTCCCAGATTTTCATCAGAATCTCCCAAATATTGCTAATGCTTAGATGGGCTCCTAGAAAGCTGTGGTCAATTGTTTTTCTTTAAAAGTATGCTCCTCTGTCCATATTTGTTCTAAGAAGCTATTACAGCATTGTCTGTGAAGGCCTTGGTCTAAGGGCATTAAGTATCTGGCTGAAGCTCTCTGGTGTGTCCCCAAGCCTTGCCATGATTTGCTAGATGGTTCCAGAGCTTCTCCCTCAGCTAGACCACAGATGGTAATGGTCAGAAGTAAATGTTACTGGTAAACCTACTGTATTATGAGCTTGCCTCATTGAGATCAGCCAATTCCATTTTGGTGTGGACACATTTCCGGTCAGAACTAGATCTCCTATAAGGTTGCTACGAATGGTGCTCCTCTCCAAACTAGTACAAAATGTCTGAAAAAGGGGACAAGTCTAAAATGCAGTTGAAGGGATTGGCATTTGAAGCAGGAATAGGAAGACAGGGATCTCAATTCATTAAGGCATTACATATGTCAAGGGGAAGGGGATTTTGCTTCCAGTAATGTAAAAGTGTGGTGTGAAAGGTGTTCAGGTCTCACCTCTCAGAGTACCCCCACCAGGCATACCCTGGCAATCTTTGTTCTTCATCCACCATGCCCTGAGCTGATGTCTCTGCAGGGTCACAGGGGGAGTTCTGAGAAAGCAGCTATTACCCTTCCCCTGCATCTTCTGCTTTCAGCTGCCAATGGAGACAGAGAAACAACTCCAGAGTGGAGCCACCAATTATGTTTTTCACTGGCTTCAGTTGCAGTGTGCTTGGTTGTTTATCCCCTTCACTCTCCACTGGTTCATCGTAGCTCCACTCAGGAAGAGCATCTGTTCTTTGTCTAGAGCCAGTGTTAAGCTAGTTTTGCAACAGGATTGATAGTGGCAGAAGGAGGTCAAATGATTTATCCAAGTTCAGAGGAATTCCCACTAAAGAGCTTGCCTGCAGCACCTATTGATTATTGGTCCTCCTCCATTCAGAGGAAATGTGTGGATGAAGGGAATGAAACCAGCACAGTGAGATACAGCAGTTCCCAACTCTGCCCAGCCTCAGCTTTTTGGGCAGACCCTTATAAGGCCACGTAATAAAAACCCTGGAGAGAGTGTAGCAGGACTTGGACACTAGTAGAATTAGCCTACATCTCCATATGGATCAGACACAAAGGAATTACAGATGCACGCTGGATACTTCAAACAAAGCAGCAAGGTTACTTGGACTAGACATGCCATGGCCCCTCCATCTCTGCTGGCCAGGTAGGGGCCTCCGTACCTGCCTTGCTCCCACCCCTTAGCCTACTCTTCAGTGCAGCTCTTCTAACGAGGAGGAGCAGGGTTTGGATATGTATTAATTTTTATTCTAATATTTCTCCCCAAAACCAACTCTTTTTTAACATTTCCCTGCACTGCAGTTGCCTTGCTGTCTCACAACACAGTGAGTTTACATCAGACAAGGTGGTACAGCCTTATATGTGCTCTAGATGCAGGGAGGATGACCAAAAGGTCTCAGAGATACCGTGTCCTAGGTGGGCACAACAAACCACTAGCAGTCTCTGGACACTAAGAAGGAGGGCCAAGAGCAAGGGCAAAGTAATAATATGCGGTAGAATACTTAAAAAATGGCAGGCACCATGAGCAGTGATGGTATACCCTCTGTGCATTCCCTAGGCAGACATGCACCACCCAAGTTTGATGGGCAGCAGAAATGGCACCAGCTCATGCATTTGTACCTGAAACAACTCTCCCCCCAGTCTTCTGCCCTGGGTGATATTTCTGTCCACTCAACAGTGCATATTCTCCAATCTTCTCCCTTCTGAGGCTTTTCTTTCTCTCTTTTGTCTATGACATCTCTTTTTGTTTTAATCTCACTTCTTACATACTGTCAAAAGAAGGTTTGTCCTTTTTTTTTTGTTGACAAACATCTTTCCTTGGACCAGACTGACTGGTATCTGTTGCTCTGAGACTGCCCAGAGCAGCCAGGCCCAAGGGCTGCCCAAGGGCTGTGTGTCACTTGCTCTGCAAGGCAGGGGTGCACCCACAACCAGGCCCTTGCCCTGAGGTCCAGCACTGAGCCCTCTCTGTGAGATCCTCTTGGGTAACTAAGCTGCACAGCACAACTCTGAAATCAGCTGCATTAACTGTGCAGCAGAACTCCTGCTCAGGCTACTTAAGCCTTCAGAAAGCAAGCTGTGATCTGCTGGAACAGAGGGTGTGATGGTGGTGCCACTTCTCCTAACCAAGATGGTTGTAACTATCACAATGTGTCAGGTCATCTGGAGCTGAACTGGCCACCACCACACAGCACCCAGCTGCAGCATGTGGACCTTGCCTCACCTCTACTAGAATGGAAAATGCAGCCAGCAAATTAGCAACAGTGGCCCATAGCCAAGCAAGAATGCTTCATGGACCAGGCATCCCTCAAATTTGACATTGGTATAATCTAGACAGACAGTCATAAGAACTGGAAAATTTCTGCTCATCTGTTTGGGTTTATTTTATTTTCCATATCCAACTGAGAAAGCAGAAAGAGGGAACGGACTTAATGTGAAGCAATGGGCAGATGCAGAAGCTGGGTGCTGTGTTTTAGAAGCACTGGGACTGTGCTGGAGACCCTGTGCCTCACGAGGCCCCACTGTTCAGGCTTCCACTGCATCCATCTTCATAGGCCACTGACAGGGTTAAAACGTACACATACACATATGCACACAATAGCACAAAGACTTCAAGGTTTCAACCCAGAGTTAACAGTAAATGAAATAAGCATGGGTGTAATCCCTTTGTCTTCAATCCCTTCTCTTCACAGTCTCAGGATTACAATCTCTTTACCGAAGTGGCATTTCTTAAATGCTCTGGTTTAGGTCATAGTAACCTATAACATTTTGGTCTGGCATTCAGAACTCTTCAAAGAGGTTTGCAGTATTTGGATTGCTGCACTGAGATGTCTTGGCTTAATACAACCCATGCCAGGAGACCACACACACTGCAAACCTCAGATGTGACCTCTTCCTGCAAGGTGACTCTTTTCTGTACTCAGGTATCATCTCTGGTCATAACCAACTTTTCTGTTGGTTATCCTGCAACACATCACATGCAAAAGCTTCTGTGATCCATACCGAACAGACATGAGCGTGTGCTACCCACAAAGATAATCAGCTAAGAGCTGTGCTGTGGAATGATGTCACTTCTCCCAGCTTGTACCATCCAAGTTGTCCTGGTGTTAACACTCTTACCTGTACAGAGGGAGTTTGGTGGTGAAGAAGGGGTGCAGAACAAAGCTGAGCTACTAGAAGTCCTCACCCACCCTTCACAGCCAAAAACCTTCCAGTTGGTCCTCAGATACTCAGGTTTGCCTGTCTGTTTTTTCTTACATGTGTGAACAGGCCTGGTGCTTAGGGCTGGCAGGCATGAAGGTGGTGTAAATGAAAGCACAAAGACAGTTTGGCTCATTACTAGATGCACTGAGCGCCGTGTACTGCAGCTTAGGCAGTCCTGCTTTGAACCAGGGTGATGAATTCATAACATTCTCATAAATCTTCATAATTTCACTTTCATTGAGGGTATTTATTATTCCTTTTTAAATTTTGTTTGCTTCTTTCTGTCCGTCCCGTGTCTCCGTCTCCCCCCCCAAATTAATCATTTGCTTGTTCTGAAGTTTCCTTTCTCCAGCCAGGGAGAATTAAAGAGCCCTGTTTGGCAGAGCTGGTAAACCACACTAGCTGCATACTAACAAGAACAATGATGGCTCTTGAGCAGCACATGGGCAAAGAAGGAATGCAGACACTCCAGCCAGCATGTAGCCTTCAAGGAAAACCTGGCTGCCCTTTGTGAGCAACGTGGCTATCTGAAGGAATAATCTAGTCCTAACCTCAATCTCATCAGCTTGGAGGATACTGCTATGAACATTATGTCATTTGGCCATCTACGTCATGGTCCAGCTGCCAGAGTCCTACACAACCATATTTTATATGTATAATCTACCCTTTGGGTAACCTGCTCACTTTTAAAAGGTCCAGGACCTTGAGACACTCTCTTAGGTAACCATTGTCCTTACATATCACATCAGGACAAACAGAGACTGGGATGAAAGGGGAATCCCCTGTTGTGACATGGGAGCCAGCCATGATGTAGATGATGAGTGGGACAGGTCCTGAAGTAAGATACAGAGGAGCTGGAAGGTTACTGTAATAAAGCCACAGGGTAAAGCTGTAAGTGAGCTAACACTGAAGCACAGTGGGTTTTTGCTTTAAACAGGCAACTTGTGGGGTTGTGTCTAAACCCACCATATTAACGAGACTCAACTTTTGTCATAATACAGCCTCAGAGGAGAAAAGCCCTCCAAGTATGATCTACTGGTCTGAATAGGCAAAACATCAACACAAATAATATTCTATTACTTTTCTGGCTATAAGCAGCAAAGACCCCACAGCCTCTGACCATGCAGCACATCACCAATGTTGACATGTTCACAGCCCCAGCATTGTGTGCCCTGATCATTTTCTTTTTAACAGTACTTAGGTAGTTAATTACTTGAAGGTTGCAGGCTAAAGTCTTATTTTTCATGTGTGACTTAGTAATTCAATTAGCCTGGTTGCTCTTACATAATGTAAGTAACAGCTACATGATTTAAAAAAAAACAAAACACAAAAAAAAAACAAAACAAAAAACCCAGTCAAATTTGGCAGACAGTTTAGAGTAATTTCATTTCATTTCTCTTAGCCTAATGCTAAGAGATTGCACAGAAAGCAGAAGGCAGCTGCCTGGAATAGTTTGAAATTAGCGTGTGCTAACCAACAGCTATTATTATTGTATTACTGCTTGTAATTCCCAAACGAAGAATTAAATTTCTATAATAGATACAGCTTTTAACACACACACACACACACACACACACACACACACACCCTTTTTTAAAAATTATTTTTAATTTTCTGTTTCTGGCAAGGAAAACTCTTATAGGCAATGATAGTGCTGAATGTACATTTCTCAAGTGAGGAGGGGAAAAAAAAACCCAACCTTGCAAGATTTTTTTTTGCACAAGACTTCAACTTTTTGCAGATACTGTGGCAGGGTTGTCTGAGATTTCTGCTAAAGGACTGGCAGAAAGGTAGCATAAATCTACCTTTAGAGATAAAAAGAAGCTACTTAACCTTTTGGGCTATAATACACATTTGCTGTAACTGCATTTAGTTTGGCCTTTAGCACTCAATTAAATGTTCCCTCTCCCCTCTGAATTCATGAGCCCAAAGTCCTCCAGTTCTGTATCTTAAGATGGGTCTGACCAACAACAGCACAGCAAATTAAAGGGCTGGTGACTACAAACACAGGCTCACATTTCAGGCTCTTGGAGCTTAATACTGACCAGTAATTTTTTTTTCGCCAGTAAATATTATCAGGCTTTTACTTCTGCATATCAGTTTACACGGGAAGACAGGCTCAGGCACAGGGACCCAGGCTCTATCCTGATCTCCCAGCCAGACCTGAAGGGAACCCAGACAATCAATGCATCTTTAATTTGAAATGCTTGGTGACTAATCTCTTGTTTTCTTTCATTAATGATCCACAGTTAATCATCATGAATGGTAAATAGTCTATTTCAGCATTGATAACAAGATTTCCTATGGGAAAATCTTCCCCTATAGTTTTAATTTAAATATGCATTTTCACATAGCACTTACCAAATCCTTACCTTTATGCTATTGCATGATTACAGGTCCATTAACTAATCACATTTGACAACTTGTTTATTGAAGGGAGCAACGACTTTACATCTCCTGCCTGGGAAGGAAAATACTCTTACAAGCAACTATTGAGCAGCTGCAATCACGGAGTACTGAATTAATTGCTTTGAAGATCTCAGTCAAGAAGATCTTGATAAAAATCAAAGAAAATGTTGTTTGACAGAATGCATGAATGAGAGCGCCAGAAGGGACTTGGGCTCGGTGAGCTGGTGACATACCAGCTCCATGGAGTACTCAATGAAGAGTGCAGCCTGCAATGCCAGCTTGTGACAGAAGAGAAGCCGCTTTGCTTGTTTGTTCTCTAAAGCTTTTCTTTATGAACCTCAGCACCCACACAGATCACTCAGTTGTAGGATCAGGATGCTGCTAAAAGGGTAAACAAACCCAAAGATGATCAGGTCTATAAAGGCTGACTCGTGGATATGTTGTACATGTAACTTCTGTGGTTGACTTTTCCTGCCATACAGATTTACCCAGAGAGTATTGTGAAGCTTAATGATTATAAAGCACTTTAAGACTGTCTCCCAAAGGGACCTGCTGTGATTGCACTGGAGTGGCATGAAAAGCAGAGCAAGGCCTGTAGGCGTCTTGGCTCTGGACCTAGCTGGGCCAAAGTGCCTCGGTACACAGAAGTGCTTGGAACAGGCACTGGGGAAAGGCAGTGCTGCTGGCACTGTTCCCTCTGCTATATCCAGGGTAGTGTCAAGAGAGTTTGCATCTAACCTGTGCATATTGGTGCTTTGTGGGACTACAGTATTGTCTAAACTAGTGGGATCGCTGCTGAGGCTTGATATAGGCACATACTGATGCCTCCTGGTAAGGAGTTTGTGCTCTCTCTTCAGTTCCTTTGTCCATGGGGTATTTACCGGCATGCTCTGTCAACAACACGAGGGACATCACAGTGTCTCACATGAGATGGTCCCACACTCTGCTACAAGGATGAGTCACAGACTGCAATGCACTGGCCAAGTATCCTAATTGACTTTCTGTGGGTCACATGAAACTCTGAACAGTTTTTCAAAACTGCCCTGTTCTTACATTAAAAATACCTTCATTAGTGTCACCTCTCTAGAAAGAACTTCAATTCTCTTCCCTTTCTTGCAAGTGCCCAATTCAGAAGAGTCTGTGAGGATGGCAGAATTTAGGTCGCAGTCACAAACTGTGGCACTGTTTTGCCAAATCCAGCACTACAGCAGACTAATTCCTCAGAGTGATAGAAATTACTGTCACAACTGTCTTGTTTATAGGTGAGAAGCTGAGGAGCCAAGGCCCTAGCATTGGCTCTCGTTCAGTACAGGCAAGAGCCCAAACTGAATTTATATACTACATACTCTCATTCAAATAATTGTTCTGCACTAACCTCTTAGCTCTTTTCAGTGCTTCAACAAGAGACAGATGAGTCTAACTAAATAATTGGTTTTTTTTTTTTTTTTTTTTTTTCAGGTGTGGTCGACAGAATTCACACTGCCGAAGGAAACGTGCAGAAAAAGACAAGTAAACAGAATAATATTGTGGAAGTTTGTATTAATCACTGTAGAGCAGCGGAAGACTGGTATGTCCTGGTTTATGATTATGAAAAATATAAATAGTGGGTTATGCATTAATGGTTGGAAATCACCAAGTTCACTTGCCAAGGAATTATAGAATTATTTTTAAATGGATAAAAGAAAGTGCTTGTGTCTCTCTGTGAGCTTAACTGGCTACTGTGTGAGCTAGGATAAACCCAAGATCATCCCACCACAGCAGACCATTCTTTACTGAAGGATAAATGATCAGGCCAATATTATAGAAACTTTCTAATGAGGTCATGAATAAAATGTGATGTGTTATTAGGCACACAAATGAACTCTAGTAAAACAATAAAAAATTCAGCTATAGTAAAGGCATGGTATAGCAAATCCAATCTGACTTGGAGCTGTGTGTGGAATACCATTAGCAGGATTTGTCCTTAATAAAAATCTTTTCATTTATTTAATGAATTTAAGTGAGATGCTTCGAAGTTTCAGCCAGCAAGGTTTCTTCCATGGTTGAAAAGATACTCTGTCCCAAGTCGTTTCAAAGAGAACAAGCTGTGAGAGAAAGTTACATTGGTGAGAAGAGCAGCCTTGTCCTCTCCACTCAGTCAGCAAGTCTGGATTCAGGAGAAAGAAAGGCGAAGAGGCCAGAGGCCCTCATTTTTCCCACCGCCTGTCTACTTGACTTAAAAGCCTGGCAGCTCAGTGCTTTAGCAGGTGTCACTGTCTGATACATCTGCATCACAAGAAGGTCAGTTAAATTGCTCTCGACTTTAAAAGCTCTCAAGCCTTCAGTACAGACATGAAGGACTGGAGAGTAATGACCACTCACAACAAAAGGAAATAAAGCAGCTGCTGCCACCTGAAAAACAAATGGGGTGTGGGCAAAGCAGCTTATCTGTGCCAACTATACATCCAAAGTGTTACTCCTATTATTAAGAAGTGTGTTAAGTCAGATGTTAAGCCTCCATAACTGCACTAGGATGTTCTTCTCTTCTGTTATGCACAGACCATTCTAGCCCTAGAGCAACAGAAATATTTTTGTTTCTTTCTAATGCAGAATGAGCAGAAAAAATGGAGACAATTCTAATGAACCTATGATGGTCTTGCAAATCAAAACTACCCCTCAGCTAACAATGCATGCTCAGCTCTGCACACCCAGCTAAGAAAGGTATCTTCAAAAGGCATGTGGGATTTGAAATAGACACCAATTAGAAAATGGAAGACATAGTCCAAAGAAACATCATAGAATGGCTTAAGTTGGAAGGGACCTGAGAGATCATCTACTCCAACCTCCCCACCACAGGCAGGGACCCCTCTCAACTAGACTCAGCTGCTCAAGGTCTCATCCAACTTGGCCTTGAGCACCCCCAGGGCAGCCTGCTCCATAGCCTCGCCAGCCTCACGCTGAAGAGCTGCTTCCTAAGGCCCAGTCTAAACCTACTCCCTCAGCTTCAATCCATTCTCCCTTGTCCTGTTGCTAGACACCCTTAAGAAAAGTCCCTCTCCAGCCTTCCTGTAGGATCCTTTCAGGTACTGGAAGGTAGCTCTAAGGTCCTCCCAGAGTATTATTTAGGTCGAATAACGCCAGCTCCCTCAGCCTATCCTCACGGCAGAGGTGCTCCAATCCTTGGATCATCTTTAGGGTCCTCCTCTCGACACACTCCAACATCTACCTCTGTGCCCTTCTTATGATGGGGACACCAGAGCAGGATGAAATATGAGAGATGGAAAAGATTAGCAAATAAATTTTATTCTGGTACCACCTTGATAGCCAGTGACCAAAAA
>VWYK01048992.1:6437-30521 GCA_013399775.1 Semnornis frantzii
TTTTTGATGCAACCTAGGATACCATTGGCCTTCTGAGCTGTAAGTGCACACTGTTGGCTCATGTTCAACTTCTCATCCACTAGAACTCCCAAGTACTTATCTGCAGGCCTCCTTTCTATCACCTCCTCCCTCAGCCTGTATTGATAATGAGGATTGTTCTGGCCCAGATGTAGGACCCTGCATTTGCTCTTGTTGAACCTCATGACCTTCACCTCACTATCTCCAGCTTGTCCAGGTCCCTCTGGGTGGCATCCCACCCCTCTAGCGTATCAGCAGCACCACTCAGCTTGGTGTCATCTGCACACTCGCTGATGGTGCACTCAATCTTACTGTCTATATCATTGATTAAAACATGGAACAGCACATGTCTCAATGCAGACCCCTGAGGAGCACCACTTGTCACTGCTCTCCATCTGGACTTCAAGCCATTGAGCACCACCTTCTGGATGCAACCATCCAGCCAATTTCTTATCCACAGAACAGTCCACCCATCAAATCCACATCCCTTCAACTCCATGAGTAGGATGTTGTGTCAAAGGCCTTGCAGACGTCCATGTAGATGATGTCTATAGGTTGTCTCTTGTCCACCGATGTAGTCACTCCATCATGAAAGGCCACTAGGTTCATCATGCAACAAGAAGTTGAGCATGAACTTAATTTATAGCCTTAACTTCTGTATTCCTTGCTAGTCTCCTTTTCAAAAGCACTTGTGGATTTCAAAATTGCCATCTTTATATTTAACTTATTTTTATCACTGATAAAGTATATAAGTTCATTTTTTTTTCTTAGAGATAGCAAATAGTGTCAGGTTTGATATTTCTGTTTGAATAAAGAAAATAATTTCTCAGCTCACATAACATTTTGCATGTGCCAATTTCTAGCTATAAATATAAACGTCCTCATTATCTAATACAATCAAAATAATTTCAGACAAAATTGGCTAGTTATTGGAAGTTGGATGTATTTAGATGTTATTAATCTTGAAACACAGTTATCAGATGTAAGATGATTTTATAAATTTTAATTAGCTAATTTTTAACCCTGAAAGGGGGAAAAAAAAAAAAGTCAGTAAATCTTGCTTTCAGTGGCATTTTCCAAACATCTATCATTGCTGGCTTGCGTGTCTCTGAGTTACTTCAGCTGCTGCTGTTTGCAACATTTTCCCTCTAGGCAGCTCTTGGTAGGAAGCTATTCCTGGTCCTTTCTCATATATGGCTATTGATGCAAGTATGTGTGCTGATATAGACTCCATGCTGTAAGGAAGTATAAGTGATACCTCTTCAGCAGTTCCAGCTGAGAGGGAAAATTGATCTAAATGAATCTGAGCTTAAAATCCATAAAAAGAAATTGTGCCATGCTTCAGTTTATAAATAGGTTTTGCGTTCTATCCTTTCCATGTTCCTCTTCTTCATTTCTTCACCAAAGCAGTAAAAAAGCAATACTGAGTAACACTTTGACTCAAGACACTTTTCTAAAATTCGGTGTTTACTCCAATTGTTGCTTTGTTGTTCTCGGGAAACAGTGGAGTTTGATTTACTAGTCTGACTTTGAAATTGGTACCACCTCAGTAGATCTTGCACTAAAACAAATGGTGATGCTTTAATTCTTAACTGTCTTTAATTCTTAACAGTCGAAGCTATGACTTCTTCTCCTAGTGTTTTTCTGAGCCACCTCTTGTCTCCTAGAGGAAGCACTATTTTTAAAAAGCTATTAAAGGAAAAGTTTCGGGTGGAATGTGCCAATTATGTATGCAAATCAAAATGTAAATGGTCCATGTGATGAGGCACACGCTTCCAGCCAGCCCATCTAGATGAGACTGGATGCTTTGGGAGAAGGTACCATGACCATTTAACCTAAACTGCATCCTCACATAGTGGATTTGAGTCTACTTCTGTCCACGAATCTGCCACATGATGGTAGCTGCCAGTTAGCAGTGTCTAGTGAAGACAATTGAAGTGGATAATTCTAAATGGTTTTTAAATATTTGTGAGAAGATGAATTACACACACAAACGTTCTCTGTGTTGTACCTTTCAAGAGACATTAAAAGCAGGTTGACAGAGGTGATGGGGGGAAGATTTCTGTCCTGCAGGTTTGGTGGTGTGACTTCCAGAAACCTGGTGCTGAGGTGGGGAAAGATTCGGAATCACATAGTGTTGATCATACACTGGTTTGTGAATGGCCTTGGCTTTGAGTTCTGAGGAATGCTTTGAGTATGAAATAGAAGTGATGCTCTTGGCGGTACATAAGACATAAAATTGCGTGCAACTGGTTTGTTGCTAAAGGCAGTGAAGAATGGAGGTCACATTTGTGTGTACTTCAGCATCATTCTTTGGTGCATCCAAACCTGTGATTTGGAAGGACTGACGGGCGTACGTGGTTTTGATCCTTGTATTCCTATCATCGTTGCTTCTGCAAAGGCCTTAGAACTTGGCTTCCTAATCAAGTCTGCAATAAATTATTCATCATTTGAACTCATTAAATCAAAATTGGTTGCCTTTTAAAAGGTCATGCTGCAGTTTAAGAGAGCTCTTTGGCTTGCGGTCTGTGAAAAATCAAAGTAGGTGATCAGTGTTTGGGATTTTTTTCTTAGTAGCCTGAAAATGTGTTATTGTAGCTCTGCTGAAGTGGAGTTACTACTAATACTGACAGAGCTTATGCTTCTGCCAAGCCAACTGGAATGTTTTTTGACATACACTTGCTTGCTGCCCAGTTGTGATCTGCTTTAAAGTACCAGCGTCTATGGAACGTAATTCCTGCATTGACCTAGGCAGAAGTATTAGTAAAAGCACAACTATGCCAAACACGCCTCTGAAAAGTTTAAGTGAATGCAGTATTAAAATTGAAGTGTGATTCTAAACATGAGAAATGATTGCCACAGGAAAAGGAAGGGCAGTACAGCCTGCACCCTTCAGACTTTCAGTATTTATTAATTTACAGATCTCTTAATTGCTGACTTTTGTCCTGTAACTGTACAGGTGAAGATATTAATCACCTCCTGAAAGCAGTGTAATGATGATACAGCTCATTTCTGCTTGCTCTAGTGTACTTCCATGTGTAGAGGCTGTGTTTTATGGTAAGACAGCTGCATGGACAGGACATGAGTTATATTTGAAATGCACCAAACTGAGGGCACGTGTTTAATTTTTTGTTTTTCATACCATCTTAAGACATTTTCCTTGCTTTTTCCAATGTCCATTTGGATTAATTTATCATATGTGGCGAGTTATTACAGAGCATCCTTCCCTAGCTCAAGGGCTGTTTGTTTAAAGCAAATGCTATGTTTAATTCCCGAACAATGCTAATGATCACCATTCATTAGACTTCACAGCACTTCCCTTCTGTAAATTCACTTCATGATAGATAGTTTATTGCAAAGTCTTTTATTTCTATTGATTTGAGGCACAGAAGTTTGGTGGTATTTGCTGCTCCAAATTGAGCTTGTGAAGTGGGTTCCATTTGTCATTGGACCATCAATAGAATCTTGAGGGAAGCTCCTCCTGAAGAAAAATGTTCTTCACTCAGAAGAGCAGTTGTGATCCATGTGATCACAGGACTAATGTTTAAAGGGAGGTGGTAGCAACTTACTTCAAAAACTTGCGTCATATTTACTCGAAATATGAATAATGTTAGCTAATTTAAGAATTAAAAAGTTTGGAAGTGGTAGATGTAATCTGAAGAAACAGCATGAAAGGAGTGCATAATAATAAATTTGCAAGTGGGAATGCACATCTTTCTCTACTGATTCACAACACAGCATAAAATATATATTTTTTTCCCCCCATTTCTTGTTCTGCATCACAGCATCCTAATTACCTAACCTTTCTAGGATACTGGCTGATATGTGCCTCATTAGAAACAGTACTGGAAAAGGGCTGAGGCAGTGAGTCCGGTAGAGGAGGAAGCTGAAATGCGGCCTGCTGGAGAAGTATCAAAGGAAAAAGGGATCATTGGCTCCCTCCGACATTCCTCACATCCCTAGGCCTTTTTTGAAACTGAACTACCTTTTCCTGAACTATCTTTACCCTCCACTCCAAATTACACACCAGCCCCTTCCTTCTTCCCCACCTTACAGAACCTACCCTGTTGGTACCACCAGCTTCACCTCTAATGTGGCAAAGGTTTATGTAGGCTTTGGGGGATGTTTTTTCCTGTAACAGTGAAGGGAGCGCTCCAGAGGAGCATTCACATTTCAAAATGTAGCTGTGTAACTTTTATCACTTGATCTTTTTGGCAGTCACAGGGATATGTGGGCCGTAACATTGTAAAATGATTTATGTGATTCTTTATGATTGTGGGATGGAAGGGAAAAGGGAAGGAAACTGATCTGTGATAGTCTCATTTATCAGTTTTGCTGTATGCTGGAGAAATGCTTCATGGGTTTAAACCTTCTACAAGGTACAGTGGTTTCCTTGAGAACCACCACTTTTGGGTTTTTCCAGCTGACCTAAGCATGTTTAGTCTTGGTGAGGATAAAGACAAATCCCAGCAAGAAAAATTCTGAGCATCACAATACTGGGAGCCACAGTGAAGGAGGATCAAGCATTGAAACAGGGACCCATGAGGCTGTGAGAATTCGCTCCTTGAAGATATTCACAACTCAAGTAGATAGAACCCAGTACAACCTGACCTAAATTTGGTGTTGGACCCATGTTTGTAGTTGGGTTTGCTTGAGCTTGCTTTGAACTTGCTTTGTTTCCTTGCTTGGAGATTCTATTTCTGTCTCTGTATAGACTTTGTCTGAGAAGTTTTATCTCATTTCCATCCAGGGTCACATATCACCGCTGCTTTCACAGACTTTCTTCTTACACACAAAGCTTGAGCTCCTGCCACATCTCCTTTGTTTTTGACAGGATCAGATGGTGTGAGTCTTCTGTTTTGAATAGTAACTTATGTGGTTTCTAGCTGATGTAGTTTATATACAGAAGGTGTGGAATTGCTCCTTCTCTTCAGCTTGGAGTGCTCAGTCCTTCCGCTGGACCTAACCAGCTGTGGTAAGATAGTGCCTTGCTGACAACCATTCATTCTTCCAATAGACCTGTTCTGTCTTTCTCATTTCCTTTTCTTTACATGCAAATAAAACCCTTGAAGCACATTTAGTTTAAAATGTGCCAGAGTCTCTAATGTGTCTCTAATCTTCAGACAGAAAACTTTTTCCAGATAGCCTAATGTGCTGCCTCTGATACAACATTCCAGTATTGTCACATCTTGTACAATTTTGTCTGTAATTGCATAGTTTCATCAGGACTAGCTGATTTCTTCTTTAATATTCACTTGCCTCCAAGTAGATGTAAAATAAAAGTTAGTGCCGTTAGGCTGCTGCAGTTTGCACTGCTGCTTCCTGGAAAATGCCACAGGGAGTTGGGCTCTGGAAGTAATTGAGGTGACAAAGCCACTGGAAGCTCTTTTCTGGGAGCAAAGGAAGCCTGCTCCTATTTCCATAAAGAAAGAAATCAAAATTCCTTCATCTCTTTAATTACAATTTATGAGAAGGAAGCTTTTTACCTGCATTGAAAACCAACCAGCAGAGGCTGCCATTGATTTTTCTATTCCCTCTTACCTGCTGAGCAGGACCCGGGTTTCTTGTCCAAGCCCTGGAATATGTGGCTGTCACGAGTGCTTGTTACCAGAGTCAGGTGTTCTGAGCACACAGTAATAGGTGCTGTAATTTTGTACATTGGCTGGATCTGACAAGGGCAAGGTGACTCAACAGAACATCTGGAAGCTTTAGCAGCTGTCGGTATCCAAGTCTGTCTTGAGCAGGATGCACTAAGCAGGTAGTTTCTGTGGTCCACTTCATTTTAGGCTGTACCTTTGCTTTTCTGATATGCCTCCATGTCTTTGAGGCTTTCTGACATCTGTTTTAATATGTTGTGGCCCTTTCTGTCTCTGGTGCCCACTCCAAACTGGCCTGGGGATGGAGTACTGGGTGCTGCCATGCCTATGTACACTGATGTTTGTTCTCCTCCTCCCCCACAGGAGGAGTGGGAAGTGGAGGAATAAAAATCGCTTCCTATTGTTCTGCCGGTGGTGTGGATAGCTGTGGCTTGAAGCTGTGCTGGGGGACTAAATTTAGTCGTTAAATCTGTTCTTGCAGCCAGTTACAGCTCTGAGGTAGTGGAGCAATTTTAATTTCTGAAACCCTTCGATGGAGGAAGGTGGAACTGCCACACGCCGTCACGGCAAACTGCTCTCCCACTGCTGTATTTTCTGCTGCTTCACAGCTCTACAGCCCTGTCATTCAGCCGTGGGGATCTGCTCCAGGCTGTACTCCAAAAGACAAGATGTGAACCCAGCAGCAGCTTATTAACATTTTGCTCGTGGTTTGCCTCGGGACTGAAAGAATTTCAATCACTAGTTTGTAATGACTTAGCTTGTTACAGCCTCCCATACCCTTCTTAGCGCATATTTTGCCGATCTCCACCCCAAAGTGCTGCTTCCTAGTTGGTGTTTTGATATCCAGATTTGCCGTTTGTGTGTCGAAGGACGTGTGAAGTGTGAAGTGTCTCCGTGAAATAACTTTGATGGCTGCACTTCTGTCACCAGTTTTATTTTTAGGAAGCATGAAGTAAACAAAAGTTCCGAGTCCTTAATCGGGGTGTTATAGCATAGTTCGCGTGAATAGAGAGATCAGTTGATTTGGTTCAAAAACCTGTGCTTTGAAAAATAATGTGCTACTCATCAGTATTTGTGTCTAAACCGATGCCTGCAGTCGGCTGGTACCAACCAGTTCCTGGTCAGCTTTAAAATAAATCCGCCCTGAGAACGGCGATGTCGACTTTTTAGGGCTCTGTAATTTTGTTTTTTTTTAATCGAGACAAGAAAACGTGTCGCGAACCACAGCAGCCTATGAAAGATGCATGTGAAATGAGTAACCTGAAAGTAACTTTTCAAACCTCTTCAGTTAGGTGGTGACGGCGGCGCTTTTTAAAATTACGTCTTCTCTATCGCGACAGAAGATAAGTCGAGCGGCCGCGGTGTGTGGGGTGCGCACCCGTGGGGTCCAGCCGCTCTTCAGTCGCTGGGAGGTTTGAAGGCGCAGGTCGCAGGACTCTCCCACCCGCGCCAGTCCAGCCGCCCCCCGCTGCCTTCCTTCCGCGGCGGGCCGCTGTGGGGGACGCCGCCGGGGCGAACCGCACCGAATCGGACCAGACCGGGTCTTCGCGCGGGCGCCGCTGCCCCCGCCGCTATCACTCGGTTCCGGCACCGCCGCCGCGCCGGCGGCCGTTACCTAGTGACAGCGGCGCGGCGCGGCCATTGGCTGGGGCCGGGGCAAGCAGTCACCTTTCCAGCGCCCGGCGCGGCTGCTGCGGCCGAGGGAGGAGGAGAAAGAGGAGGAGGAACGGGCTCAGGTGCAGGCAATCATTTGAAGGGGGAAGGAGAGAGAACCGGAGACGCTCCAGCCGCGCCACGGGAGCTGGGGCTCTCCTGTCAAGCGGCTCAGAACGGCGACTGGGAGTGTGTTGCAGGTGAGGAAGATTGCTGGAGCGTTGGAACAAAGCATCGCAGAAAGTAATAATTCCATAGGTGCTCTGTCGCTTGTAGGCGAAGGGGATGAACGGCCGGAAATATTCTGGGATGTTCTAAAATCCAAAGGACTTTCTGTGCAGCGTGGCAATGCACGACAGGAAATTCGTTCCAGAAAGAAGGCTTGAGCTCCAACTGCTGCAACAGCACTGGAGATGTGGCTCTGCTAGTGTCTGAAGTCCCTCCTGAAGGCACTGCAAGGACTATCAGAAACATTAGAGAGATTTGGGTACTTTTCAAGAGACTTAAAGCAAATGTCAGTCCAATATCTGAATGACCTTGGAGATCGGTTTGTGTGGATTCATGAATTCTCACTGCCAGCCTTGTAGTCTCAGGAACTCTAGGATTAAAGATGGTTTTAACATTTTAGGGGCCTTTCAAGAAGCAAGATTGTATACAATTAATTACCTGCCTAATGATTTCTGAACTAATCAAGCATTTACTTAAAACTGAACACAGAAGATGCTCCCCTTTAACGTTTGCTCTCTCCATAACTGCGAATAAAATGAACAAGGTAATGTCCTGCAATTAGAAGAGCATTTTTGTTTTTCTTTTAAAACAGCTATTTGTTATGCTAATCATCTGATAAATGTAGAAACCCTTAAAACTACGTGGAAGATGAAGCAGAATAACCGAATAATGGAGTAGTAAACAATGGCAGCTTTTCTAGTGAAATCAGCATTTCATTAGCTTCGCAGCAGAATGCAGATGGAAGTTTCTGTTCTCTTTGTGTGGGGGTTTGTGAAATGATTCAGGTGTTGCTACAGAGGTGAGCAATATCATGGATATACGTATGAACTGCTGGGTGCTGATCTGCTGTAGCAGAGTTTCCAAAGATGATTATTTTAAATTGCCGTTGCTGAAATTAAATTCAAGAGGATTCATTTTGTCTGTGGGGACCTTGAATTATGCTTCTGGCATTAATAATTGTAATGGACTCTTAACTGTTGGAAGGAATTGTGAATATTGACATAAGTCTCCAAATTCTATTCTTAAATTATTTTTGTTTTTAAAGTGAACAGACACAATCTTCCTCATTGTATGTGAGATGTATGTTTTCTTTCTTGGGAGTCAGAGGACAAATCTGCCTTGTCCCCCACCCGTCTCCCTCCAAATAAAATTCATTATTCATACCCAAACAGTGGTGAGTCTATTGGAATTAACCTTGACAGAAATGTTTTCCTTACCTTTCTTATGAATAGCATGGATAAGACCGAGTACTGTCTCCAAAATGGAGCCAAAAAAGACAGCTCGAGATGATGAACTTTTTTCCTTTACTCTCCACTCAGTCTGTGATCTAAACTGAGACATTGAAAAGATTATCTCCAGTAACTGCTGGTCCAGGAAACCTGAGCTGTACCTAAGTTCCTCCTTCCCTCTCACCCTGTTTTATTCCAAAGTAAATTACTTTCTCAGGAAAATAAGCAGTCAGATTGCCCTCCCTCCCTCCCTGGGAAATGAATGTGGCTCTTTTGATAGTTTTTATTTTGGTATTTCACTGTACCTGTTTGTTTTAGAAGTGCCTTGTGTTTGCTAAAGGTTGGTCAACAGCACTGGAGGAGCTGATCAGTGGCCTTTCTCTTTCTGGATTTTTTTTTTTCTTTTTTTGTTTTTTTCTTTTTTTGTTTTTTCTTTTTCTCTATTCTTTTCTTTCTTTCTTTCTTTTCTTAAAGCTAAGGTGTGCCAGAGGTGACGCTCTGATGCTGAAGAGGCATCAACAGCTATGGGACTGTAACCCTCTCAAATGTAAGCACTGGCAGTGTCTACAGAGAGAGATCGTGAGACGCTGAAGCAGAGTTTAGCTGCTGTTAAGCAGGTCACCTGCTCACTCAGGCTCCGATTGCATTGTTCCCCAATCACAAAACATGAACCAGTCCCAATGGATTGAACGGAGGACTCTGAATATGAGCAGTAGTGTTATGAACATATCTGAGCATCTCTCCTGCCCTCTTGGATTTGGTCACTACAGTGCAGTTGACATCTGTATCCTTGAGACAGTTGTTATTGTCTTGCTCACATTTTTGATCATTGCGGGTAACTTAACTGTGATATTTGTTTTTCACTGTGCTCCGCTCCTGCACCATTACACCACCAGCTATTTTATTCAGACCATGGCCTATGCTGATCTTTTTGTTGGAGTTAGCTGCTTGGTTCCTACTTTGTCACTGCTCCACTACTCAACAGGTGTCCACGAGTCCTTGACTTGTCAAGTTTTTGGATATATCATCTCTGTTCTGAAAAGTGTATCTATGGCATGTCTTGCTTGCATCAGTGTGGATCGCTATCTCGCTATAACAAAGCCTCTCTCCTATAACCAACTGGTCACACCTTGTCGCTTGAGAATCTGCATCATTTTGATCTGGATATACTCTTGTCTGATCTTCTTGCCTTCCTTTTTTGGTTGGGGGAAACCTGGTTACCATGGAGATATTTTTGAATGGTGTGCTACCTCCTGGCTAACTAATGCCTATTTTACTGGCTTTATCGTGTGCTTACTGTATGCTCCTGCTGCCTTTGTCATATGTTTCACCTATTTCCACATCTTTAAAATTTGCCGGCAGCACACCAAAGAGATAAACGATCGGAGAGCTCGATTTCCTAGCCACGAAGTGGATGCTGCTGGGGAGGCTGGGCACAGCCCTGATCGCCGCTATGCCATGGTTTTGTTTCGGATAACCAGTGTGTTCTATGTGCTGTGGCTCCCCTATATCATCTACTTTCTGCTGGAGAGCTCTAGGGTCTTGGAAAACCCAGCACTTTCCTTCTTAACCACATGGCTTGCTATAAGCAATAGTTTCTGCAACTGTGTCATCTATAGCCTCTCCAACAGTGTTTTCAGGCTGGGACTGCGGAGACTCTCAGAGACAATATGCTCATCTTGTATGTGTTTAAAAGACAGGGATGTTCGGGACCCTAAACCGCGGAAACGGGCTAACTCCTGCTCCATTTAAAGGAAACTGGTGCATGTCATCACACGCGGAGTCTCGATAGTGTTTGCTGTACCTGGAAGCTTGCCAGAAGAGAAATGTTTCCTTGACTAGCTTGCTGTGATGGTAGAGTGAGTTTAAAAAGTGATTGGTGAAAAGGAAATGCTGCTGTGATAGGGAGGTCACTGAACTGGAATATAGCTCACGTGGAATTGTGAGGGGAGTGATTCGACAGAGACGATGCAAAAAGTCAGAGCTAAAAATCAAAGGGTGTGAATAAGTATCACTATCAGGAGGTTCCTCATCAAATAAATAAGTTAGTTGCTACCTTATATTTTCCCCCTTGTAGAAAATTTGTCTTACTATCTTTGTGTCAGAATATACTGTAGCCTTCTGAATTTCGATATATTTACAACACAGTAAGTGACCATCTGTGAATTATATACCTGAGGACTCTAGTAGATATTGCAGACTAATAATCAGCTCTATCTCTGCTTGCACATCTTGTACAATTTTCAGTTGTACAAACATCCTGCAGTGCATAAAACCTACACTGGCCATGAAGCTTTTTGGGTAAACCAGCACATTTTAGTACAACTTTCACAGAAATTCTCCCTCTCATTTCCCCTTTTTTCCCCCCATCATGCTGTGCATCCATAGATTCCATCTCGTCCAAGTGGTTTAATTTGAGAGCACCTACCAAGTAAACAGTTTCAAACCATTCTTCCTGGAGTAAGCAATAGCCCTCTCTGGCTGGCTGAGTAGCTACAGCTGCCCATGGACACTGACTTCTTCAGTCTTTTCTTCTCTCGATCCTGTTAAATTAGCACACGGTATCATGTAGTGTCCTTTAAGGTGTACTAAAGCTTTTCCTTTATTGGCTACACAGATAATCCTAACGCAGATATGATAACCGCACACAGCAGTGTGCCTTACTGCTTAGAACACAAAAACTAACTTACTCTTTTCTTTGGGAAGTCTTAACTAGCTTACTGTTGTAGCTGTCAATCCGTTGTGTGAACCTAGCTTGCACATACTGTATTTAATTTTTTTCTTTTTTTTTTTTTTTCCTTTTAAAAATTTTTTTAAGAGAAAATGTAAATTGTGGTCTGTGCCTGATGTTTTCATAGCACATGGACTAGGTCAATCCTACAGGATTAAAAAAAAAAATTACACTTGCTTTATGAGAAATACTTCTGTGCAGTTGTTGAATAGCTGTTTGTTAGATAAGTGTTCTTGGAGGAGGTGAACATGACCATTTAGTGTTAAACGAAGGCAGAGAGCTTCAGTATTTCCTTTTGTACTGAACTGATTTTCAGGTCCACTGAGGAAACCTTTTTTATTTTTCAAGGGCACACATTAGGTTTGTGTAATCAATTGCCAGGGGTTCAGATGCATGCCAATCAATAAAATAGTTAAATTATTATTTTGAACCAAATGTGATTTTCTTAGATGGTTATTGGCTTTTTAAAAAGGGCCCAATTATTGATTGTTGGTGCCTTTTACCACTGCACTATGATTCCTTCTTTCACCAAAACGCATATGTAAAAATCGTGCCTCTTACTTTTTGTAATGGAAGCTAACCACGCTTGCACACTTGTGGTTTGACTCTTAGTCTCCCTTAACTATGTATTCTTTGTTCTGTTGAGGTGGTTCTGAACCCCTGTACATTTTTAAAAACCTGTAAGAAAGTTGAAACAATGGAATAAAGTAGTATTATGTATATGAAAACCAGCTTTGGCTTTAGTTCCCTGATGTTACGCTCTGTTCTCTGTGCAAGTTCTTTTGGGTTAGGACTTAAGAGTGAACGGTTTAACATCCAAACCTCAAAGCTGTTCACTTCCTGTCTTAAATGTTTACCTACCCTGTTCTAGCATTGCACAATCTTTAAAGGAGATTGAAATATAGTTTGAAACATTCCTGTAGCTAAGCTAAGCTGTTGCTGACAATTAGCCCTGATAGATACTATGGGAAAAGAAGTAGTATTCTTTGCATGTATCTGGTAACGCTCCATGTCTGCAGGGTTGTGTCTACTGCCTTCTTTTGAGAAGCTGCTGTTTATTTCAGAAGGCTCTTTTTTGGCTACACACTGCTCTAGATGGTTGTGTAACCCTGATTCTTCTTACAAACACAACTTGGATGCTGTTTGGTTTGTCATTGTTTCATTATTGTTTGCTGTTTAGTAGGTCTTCAGTGTGCAAGACTTAAACAAGGAACAACGAAATCTCTCATTTCTTATAACTCACAGGGTTGGTTTCATACCAGCAAAGCAGTTTTATATCACTGCTCTGGAGTTGGTCTCTTACCACTTGTGGTTTTTGGTTTTTTGGTTTTCCTAATCACAAGTTTCTGAGACCTCCTGAAATTCAAGGCAAGTTCTAGAAAATGCTTCAAGTTGAACTAACCTTTTGTTCAACGCAGCTTGGAGGCAGCAGATGCATTGTGAACATGGTGCTGTAACTACAAATGTTTAGAAATACACAAGCTAACTCATTCGTATCAGTAGTGCCTTAGTTGAACCCTGCTTGTATAACCTCAGCAAACGAAGTTGATGTACAATGACTTGAAGCTTCACTGCCTGTAAATGGTAGGTCAGAAAGGGAACTTCACTTCAGAGCCTGCAGTACAAGGTTTACTCACCAGCCCACCAGCTGTTTGCCCTGAAAGGCAGAGTTAGCAATACTTCTCTCTCTACCATCATGGTGAGCTTGTGGAGTTGTCAGGTGGAACTGAGATCTCCTCTTCCCTCAGGCTGTTGTTGGAGAGAGAGAGAAGATAATAGAAATTCAGTACCCTGCAAATTAATCATAGGTTCCTCAGTTGTTTGCCCTTTTTTCTAGTTGGTTTGTTTCTTAGAGGTAAGCTTAACACTATTGATGCAAGAATGCCAGTTTGCTTATCTGGACCTTGAATTGTAATTGCTGTAAAATCACATTTCAACCTGTTCTCTAAATCTGATTGTCCTGCAGTCTGTTGAACAAAACATCCTCAGCAGAGTTTAAGTAGTTTCTTCTTATTGCTGGTTCCCAGATGACAGGGTTGGAACTGATGGTCAGACACACACATTTTTTAATCTAGTATGTGTTGTTTTTTCAGAATATTTTCTAAACTCACAGCTTAACATTTTCTTTGAGGGAGGTTTGTTGTTGTTGTTTCAGTAATGCTGTCGAGGATTCCAGCTGGTGCTAAATTCTCTTCCAAAATTACAAGGCTGGATGTTTTAATGGATATAAAAAGTCCAATAGAAATTCCAGTCACCCGATCTGTCACTTTGAATTTTCATTCTGTCATCATAAAGTCTCATGTTCCTGTATGAAGATCTGATTAAGGAATGAGACTTTGAAAGCTGGCATCAGGAATACACACCCTGCTTCCATGTGCCTAAGGGCTTTGTGGTTTATGAAATACCTAATAAATAGGTGACCAGACACTAACGAAAGAAACCCATCTGAAAGAATCATTGTCAATAACACAGGTAATAATGAAACCTCTCTATATGGATATACATTGAAGGAGAAGCTAGAACTTTAGGTTCCTTTAAAAAAAGAATAATAACGACAATAAGTAGAAGTAACCACAAGAAAAAAATATATGTAAAGTATTAAATAAAAAGGTTAAAGAGATATGTAAATGAAACAAATATATATAAATACATATATATTTATATGAAGCTCTTTTGTGCTGATACATTATGGTGTGCCATTGCCTTTCTCTTGAATGTTTGTGTTTGTAGTGTACCAGAGGCTATGCCAAGGTCAGTTGCCTTACCAGTTTTAAAACCTCATGTCTTCAGCCTAAAGAGATGTAACAAAAACAAAACCAAAACTGTGTAATGGCAGCAGAAGTGCTATGAGAAAAGTAATTTTTTCTTCACCAAATTCCATGCGCTTCCTTTTCTGGAATGGAATTTTCCTTGAAATATTGTACTTTAAAGGTAGAGAAAACTGTAGCAGTGTAATGCACAATACTGTCTCTAAAAGGTTTATTTTTTTTTTGTCTTACAGCAAGGTATTTTTTCCCTCTGTTTCCACTTCATTGTCATTGTACTGGGTAAAACAGGTGGTATAACGCTAGGTTTATTTTCATGCAGAATTTTTGTGTTTACTGAAATGTTTGGAGTGTTTTGCTTTATTCAGCCACCTTTTGTAGGTAGAGTTTATGAAGGCCTTTTAAAAAAAAAAAAAAAAATTTGGTCTTAAAATTATTTTTCATTCACATTTGAAAATGAAATACCTGTAAGCATGCTCAGAAAAATTAATAACATCTCCTTTTGGGGTAGAAACAATTTACAAGTCAATATAGGAATTGGCTGTTGAGAAGAGTGATTCAATGTAATGATTAGTTACTTCATTAGCTGTTTTATCTTGCATATGAAAAATTCGCTTGAACTATAAACAAAAGACAGTTGTTGCAACAGTGGGTCGAGTTGATGAGAAATGCATCAGATGAAATTCTCACAGTTGGTTCTCAGCATGAAACTATTTTATCTTTCCACATTTAGTTGTAGCCAAGCAAATACATTGATTTTTGAATGTTTTAATGCTGCTGTTTGAATGCTGAGCATCTGTACATCTCAACCCAAGCTGCTGCTCATGGTGGGAATATCCCTCTTAACTGATGTCAACCTGAGTCACAGCATGCCTAGCAACACCATAGTCCTGGGGCTGACAATGCCAAGGAGCAGTGCCAAAGGGTCAGGAGGCCAGCATTGCTGTGGGAGATGAATGTCACCGAAGGTGGCAGTGGCCTCCCCAACCATCCACTGGGATCAGCTCATTTGCAGATCTTTCAGTTTTATTGTCACTGTCACCTAAAGAAGATTAAGCCTTTGATTTCATGCCCTCCTTGTTACCTTGTGTCTTTTTAAAGCTGGGGTTTTTTTTGATGAAGTGGACACTCTCCTGGTATCATTCTAGTAAAGAACTGAATTGGATTAATTTTGTTGGGAATCTTTACATTGTAATACTTGATGTATGTCATTTGAACAGCAAAACCAAACATTAATTAGATGCTGATTAATTTTTGGGCTTCCAGAAAGGGAAGCATCTCTGAGGTGGTGCTTTCCTGCCACTGGCAGCATTGCCTGCAACATTGCTTAAAGGTAGTATTTTCCAAAGAGCACGTGATATTTACTAAACCAAACACAACCTTCAAGTAAAATCTGATGGGGTTTTTTTCCCTATTAATATCAACATGATTCATTATTGTTTGAAGTATGTGCTGAATTCATACAAAGATCTCTGCAGTCTTTAAGGATTCTTGTTAACAAAAGTCTATGCTATTGTAGATTTGAAGGATATTTAAGAGTAGCCTTCTCACATTTTTTCTAGCATTCTTACATGAAATCACTCATTTTTTAATCTGATATTAGGAAAATCCTCTGAGCTCCATGAGCTTGGAAGTGCTGAAACAGCAGTATGTGGATAGAGAAGAAGCTGTTAATAGTTGTGTGCCCCAGCACAGCCTCAAGGAAACACACACCTCACATTCGTATCCATCACTTCTGTGGGCTTTTCCTTTGACCAAGCACTGTGAAAGGTAGGATGAATATAAGGAAACTGTAGTGCTTTCAGCTGCACTGACAGGAGGCTAGGAGAAGTAATTTCAGGCAGTAAAAATGCCTGCAGATCTTCAGGATTTTATCACAGTTGTGTTCTGACTGCTGCCAAACTTAACCCTCTTGAGAAGAATGTGACAGCGATGCTGAAGGCTTTTCATTTTAGTCACTGCGTGACTCGGTCTGAACAAAGAAAAGGTGACTCGGTTCAAAATGAAGTTTTAAAAGTGCAATGATTGCCAGGGAAAAGAGTTTCACTTTTTATATGCAGTGTTCATGCGGTCTCAAAGCTCACAATCTCAGTATGAGAAAAAGAGACAAAACACAAAGGTTTTGAGAAGAGGAAGCTCAGAGATGTCAGTGCTAATCATGCAGGGGCACTTCTGTATCTTGGCACCCTTGCTTTTTGTTTCTTCCATTTCTTTAAATGAAACAGGTAATGCTTGTTGACTTTCTTCTCTAAGTTATTTGAGTAAGCACAAATTCTTTCCATTATGGAAGAAGTCCATTTGTTGAGATATTTAAATGAAGGATAGGGTAGTGGTTTAGGATGTTCACAGGAGAGAACAAAGTATGTTACCTGTGGAATGTGTGGTACTTTGAATTTTGTACACTTTATGCACAAAAATCTTCAAATACCTGTATTAGGGGAGTGTTTCTAGTCCTCGGATGATCTCTCCAGTATTACTTATGTTTGTACATGTATTATTTAAAAGGTCTTCTGGTGTGACATCTAAATTTAGAATTGTAAATGGACAAATTATATTTTTCCCTGATCAGGCATATTTGTTCTGACCTAGGAAAGACACTCGCTGAACCCACAGGGGTTTGGTGTTTAAGTGGTTCTAGCACACAACTTCTCATTAGCTGTTCTGTTGTGGGAAAGCAAATATAGGAACTGTGTGCTGAGGCAGAAGCACTGACCATTCCTCAGATGGACTGTTCCTCATTTTTCATACAATGATAGAATTGTTTTGGTTGGAAAAGCCCTCTAAGATCGAGTCCAGACATCAGTCTAACACCGCCATGTCCACATGTTTCTTGAACACTTCCAGGGGTGGTGACTCTACCACTTCCCTGGGCAGCTTGTTTCAGTGCCTGACCATTCCTGCAGTAAAGATTCTTTTCCTAATATCCAATCTAAGCCTCCCCTGGCATAATTTGAAGACCTTTTGTCTCCTTCTATCACTTGATAGTAGGCAGAAGAGACTGACCCCCACCTCGCTAGATCAGATGAGCCCAGGTAAGCTTGTGGCTTTGGAGGGCCAGACACTGAGAGTGACTGACCTTTATTTACTTATTTGAGTAGTTTACCTCAATGCCACTACATTACTCAATCTCTGTGTTCACATCTGATCTCAAATGAAGATCATCAGACACAAACCATGGATTCATGGTCACTTTGGAATGTGTGTGCCCCCTGTTTCCTGCTGAGTCTGTGCTGGTCTCTCTGGGTATGCTGTGTTGTTTAAACCTGATTCACTTGCAGTGACTAAGCTGGTGGTGGTTTGAATTGGTACCATGCTGGCAGCAGAGCGAAGCGTCCCGGCACCTTGCCACATCTTCTGTGGCTGATCCTGGCCAGTCTGGCAGCTGAGCAGGGCCCTGTTGTTGGCAATGGGTAGGGCTGTAGATCAGGGAGCTCTGGTGTGGCTGAAGCACGTGTCTGTGCTCTGCCCATACTTCATGGAGTTAATCCTCGTGCCGTAGGTGGCTGAAGTCAGTAATACCTCAAACTGCCTCCACAAGCTTTGTGCAGGGCATTGTTTATTAGGGGCTTTAATGGCAAGGAAAAGTGTTAAAATTAAAAAATGGAGAGAGTTGTATCCTACAAGTAATGAATTGTTATTAGGTCAAGAACAGATCAGTCTATTTTTCATCTATGACCTCAATAGGTGAGCAGGATCTCCACTGTAGTATGATCAGGTAGATTTTGGGCACTGCTATTTTTACAGTGAGTCTTAATGCACTTATATATCTTGTATCTGTATATGTCTTATATATGTAAGAGTTGTAAACTGTCATAGAATGGGAACGTTTCACTGGCAGCTTTCTCTTAATTTCAAGGGCTTTGGGGACCACTGTGGCTAGAGCTGGGTAAGTGCTAAGTATGTATTAAAATTACCTAAACCAAACCAGCAAACACAGGCTGTAAATGAAACACCTTCATCCAAAATTACTTTCGTTATCATGCTGACTACTTAATGTTGCCCAGCCTGTACTTCATGTCGGTTTATGAAGTCGATACATAGGAAAGGAAGAAATTTTGCAACTGTAAGCGTAATGGCATGCCATTAGAATTATCATTATTTTAAGGCTTTTAAATTTTTTTTCAACTCAAGACATTTAGAGACCGTATTTTCTGTGATCTCTGGGAACTAGCAACTGAACAATTATTTTCTTTGCTGGCTGTGCTTTACTTGGTCTCTGACTTTTGAGTTTTTTAAAGTTCCATTTGAATTTTAAATCCACTTTTACTGTGATGTGTAGGTGTGTTCTTCACTTGACTCATGTAAAAACCTTGATGAGAATATTAGTAAGATCATGTCCTTGAAGGGAATGACATCTAGTCTCAAATCTATTTAGGCTGCATTTCACTGTATCTAAAAGAAGATGGTTTTATACCTTGTTTACTAGATTTCAGGTGTCTTGGCAACAAGTCTCATCCACTGATGACATGTTCTCCAACCTCTTCTGTTGGGCTGAAATATTCTTTGCCACTGATTTTATTTGTAAACATTGCTAAATAAAGAGACTCCATTCTGGTGGTGAATCAGTGTTTTGGATGGGGTTTATAGATACTTCTCCCTCTATTGTTATTTCCTTTGATTCTGACGGCAGAACATGAGAATCATTGCTCAAGTGCAGCTAGAAGTCTTGTCCATGTTACCCCTGTGCATCTGCAACTCCTTTCTTCTGGTTTATCCTGGCTTGAGAACCTTTTCTTGGGAAAAAGTATGTCTGTGATGGTTGGTCATTGATAACAATTGTGCTTCTAAGGTAATTTTGTTTTATGAATTTGACTGCATTAGTAATGATTGTATTTAAAAAAATAAAATCATTGCAAAGTGCTCTTGTAATAATGGCATTGATTTTATTTAGAAATAAATTTGTAGCAAGATGGAGGTTTTTAAGTTGGTGAAAGAGATTTGAAATGTGATGTAGGTGAGGAATACCTGTCACTATCTTGGGAATGATTTGGTTTGCGAGAGAGAGAGGCAGATTAATAATAAATGCTGATTCTGAAATAAAGTAGCCCTTGGTTTTTGTACAACAGAAAAAATATTTGTATTCATTTCCTGTCAGGAAGAGGATTTTGGCTATAAATCATCTTATGGAAATGGTAGTTTAATGAGCTATGGCTTCCCCAAAAGTACCGAGATATTAGTAATTATCTGAGTAATAAAGAAAACTTTTAGAAAGCATCACTGCCACCACTGTGGTGCATCTGGCCCTTGTAACTGGTCCATGGTAGCACAGCTGGAAAGGAGTTCTGAGGAATGATAAAGGAACTGACCTTCTCTAAGAGAGGATGAAAGTCTCTGGGTTTTTCCAACCTAGAAAAGCCAGGATTGAAGTGCAGGGGAGCACCAGAGGTCTGAAAGGTTGTGAATGCCATGGGGGAGAACTGGACATAATTGCTCCTTGTTTGTCTTTTAGCATAAAAGAATCAGTCAAGGTAGTGGTGTGTAGCGAATTGTGGAATGTGTTGGTGAAAGACACTCTGCATGTCCAAAGCTGACATGGGTTAAAAATTCAGAGAAATTCAAGAGGAATAGTGGAATAAATGATGTCATCGTGCTACTGGCCTGCAAATCCATATGCTGCAGATTACCAAAGGCTGGGAGACTGTGATGGAGGAATTGTCACAGTTGGTTTGTGCTGTTCTGAGACTTGTCCTTATGCATCAGTAGTCGCGGTTGCCACTGTCAGTGCTAGAGGAACCAAGAGCTGGCCTAAAGTGTCTGCCCTTACCTACCTGCTCTCTTGTGGTGGTGTGTATTACTTTTCATATACTAGCTCTGGACGTTTACTTTTATATTCGGCCTGTCAGGAAAAGAGTGCACTATTTACTTCAGCTCTTTTTCAGTGACTAAAATGGTGGGTGAAAAATGACCATCTGTGACTACGCATCTCCGCAGGTGTGTGGAAGGTGGCTGTGAGAGTGGAAGTGTCCATATGATCAGCCCTCCCCATTTTTTTATTGTTTCTAAAGCAAAGTACCATTTGGAAGACCGTCAACAAAACAGTTGTGATTATATTGCTAGTTCTGATACCAAATATTAAGGGAATAAGCTTTAAGTTTGTTTTTTTCCCTCCCAGTAATTACAGTAATTAAGAGCCAAGCTGGTATTTTGGGTAGTCTTCAGCTGAAAGGCCTTCTTAACCCTACCTAAATACCATGATGTTTTAAAATAGGAATGCCTACTATACATGTGGCTGTCAGATAGCCCTCCCAAGCTGCAGCTGGTCAGCAGAAGTCTGACAAGTCCTCTGCTTCATCATGCCATTGGAAAGTGGGTGGTATCATACCGATTCAAAACTGACACAGAGGTCACCAGCAGCACAGAGGCTGCAGTACTAAATCCTTGAGAAGATTTTCCTGACAGTCCCTTGTGACAGGTGACGTACGGTTATCAGTTCCCAACAACTAACCGATTGGGAGTACGGTGAGAGAACACAACGGTGCCGCTAACAATGAAGTCCTACAGTGAACAAGGCAGGTATCTTAATGAGACATGGCAAGGATTGAGTTTGGCCATGTTTCTCCACTCCTAATCAGCAGCGTGTGACCTGTGTTCTGCAATAAGGTGTTCCCAGTGAGAAGTAAAACTAGAATTCAAACTAGATCTCCGTGTAACTCCAGCTGATGTATTTGTAGAGTTGGAAACTGTTTAGTTTGCTCTGCCTGTCAGCATATCTCCAAAACTATAAATTCTTGCTAGTTCTTGTGGAAGAAAGCTGTTCCATCCTACTCCTTTCATTTTGCAGTGACATCAGTTATCACTGGTTTGCCCCAATAGTGTTATCTTTTTATCTTTTAAAACTGGTATCAGTAGTTACGTTCTTTGAATAAAAGGTGTTCTGGTCCTTTCTTTGCTAGGAAGGTGATGAGGGAACTGGAACGTCTCTCTTATGAAGAAAAGCTGAAGGACTTGGGGCTTTTTAGCTTGGAGAAGGCCGAGGTGGGATCTTATCAATGCTTATAAACACTTAAAGGGCAAGTGTAAGGAGGATGGAGCCAGTCTTTTTTCAGTGTTACCCACTGACAGGAAAAGAGGTAATGGGCACAAACTTGAATATAGGAAGTTCCATCTGAAAATGAGGAGGAACTTCTTGGATTTAAGGATAATGGAGCACTGGAACAGGCTGTCCAGAGAGGTGGTGAAATTTCCATCTCTGGAGTAATTCTAGATCTACCTGTGCAGCCTGCTCTAGGTGAACCTGCTCTGGCAGGGAGTTTGGAGGAGATGACCTCCAGAGGTCCCTTCCAACTCCTGTCTTTCTGTGACTGTGCTTGTGACTTCTGTTTAGGTGGCTAAACCTTGAAATTGTTTTCCTGTGTTGCGATTCCATGCACCACCGCATCTTCAGGCTTAGAGTTCTCTTCCACTTCTTCATGGACTGCAGAGATGGAAAAGATGGGAAAATGTCAGGCAAAATTTCAGCTCTGTTGCCAGTGTTTAAATTATTTTTCTGACCAAATGTGTCTTGTTCATTTTCTTGTATAGAATTTAAGTAAACTGACAGAAACCAGCAAGATCATGGGAAATTTCTTTCCTTCAAAGTAATTATTATTTGAAAAACAATAGGCTCTTACAGAAAATTTTGACATTTCAGATGAATATTTGGTTTAAAGTGTGTGTTTGTGTTTTCTATTATTGGAAACATTCTTGTTACTGGCAGTTTAAAATACTGAAAAATGAAAGTGTGGGCACTAGCAGGCATATCTACGAGGACATATCCTATGAGGATAGGCTGAGAGAGTTGGGGCTCTTCAGCCTGGAGAAGAGAAGGCTTGGAGGAGACCTTATAGTAGCCTTCCAGTATCTGAAGGGGGCCTACAGGAAGGCTGGGGAAGGACTATTTACAGGATCTTGCAATGACAGGACTAGGGGCAATGGGTTTAAACTGGCAGAGGGGAGATTTAGGCTAGATGTCAGGCGGAAGTTCTTTCCAGTGAGGGAGGTGAGGCACTGGCACAGGTTGCCCAGGGAGGTTATGGCTGCTCCCTCCCTGGAGGTGTTCAAGGCCAGGTTGGATGAGGCCTTGAGTAACCTGTGCTAGTGGGAGGTGTCCCTGCCTATGGCAGGGGGTTGGAACTAGATGATCCTTGAGGTCCCTCCCAACCTTACCATTCTATGATTCTATATCTAACATGCCTCCTAACAATGCAGTCTCAAAGCCATCAAAACTTTGCAATATTTTAATTAAAAAAACCCAAACAAGAACATTTTTGCAGCTTTTAAATGAGGTAGCTTGTTAGTTAGTGTATTATTAGTTAGTATATTCTTAATTATACACAGTTTGGTTCAACCCTTCAGCCTTGCTGCAAGCAGACTTCTCTCTGACTTCATGGCAGCCTTGGAATTTTAAGGGAATTTGGCTCAGCTTTCTATAGTCAGTCTAGCAGTGACATGGAAAGCACTCAACTTCATTTTTTTCGGCAAGTATACAACGTGACTCATGAGTATCCCCACTACAGTAGAAGGGGAAACAGCAGAAGCATTACTAATGAGGACAAAAGTCCCACAAGGAACAAGTGTGCATCTGTGTTTGTCTGCTGAACTGAAGACAATATGTTAACATATGTCCAAAAATCACATTTCTCATCTCACTTAAGACATACTGCTAAAAAGCACAGACCATGGAAGAGAAAAGGGAGAGAATGCTGAGCTCTGGTTTGTTGCATTGCACTTCATTTTTTCTTAATAGGAAAATTGACAGGCAGGATTTAAAACCAGTAACTTACTGCCGTGCATGTAAAAATGTTGTAAAGATATGCTATATTATTTCACACTATTAAAGACCCTTAAATACAGATTGTTGTGAGTACATGAGCAGTTCAACAGGACTCTAGAACTTCGGTGTTAGAACCAATGCTCTTCCTGGGGTGTGCTAAAGTGACTGTGGCCATCAGATTGAGGGAAGTTCTCTTCCTCTATTCTGCACAAGTGTGACAACATTGGGAGTACTGGGTCCAGCTCAGAGCACCCCAGTTCAAGAAAGGTAGGGAACTACTGGGAAGAGTCCAGTGGAGGCTGCAAAGATGCTGAGGGGCTTGGAGCATCTCTGTGTGGAGGATAGGCTGAGAGACCTGGGACCGTTTAACCTGAAGAAGAACAGTCTGAGAGGGGGTCTGATCAATGCTGATAAATAGCTAAAGGGTGGAGGGCAAGAGGATGGGATCAAAATCTTTGCAGTGCTGCCCAGTGACATGTCAGGGGGTGAGGGGCACAACCCAGGAGGTTCCATCTGAAATGGAGTAAAACTTTGGTGTGAGGATGCTGCAACCCTAGAGCAGACTGCCCACAGAGGTTGTGGAGGCCCCTCCTCTGGATAGGTTCCAAACCCACCTGGGCATTGTAATCCTGTCCAACCTGTTTCGAGTGACCCTGCTTTAGGAATGAGGTTGGACCAGATGAGCTCCAGAGGTCCCTTCTAGCCTTCATCGTTCTGGGATTCTGTGACCCAAACTCTGAAGAGATTGGGTAAATTCCTGTCTAGTTTCTTTGTCAAGCCCTTTGTGTCCCCCTAGTTGTATTGCTTTTTTTTTAAAAATCCGTATTCACCATTTTTTCTTGAAGTGATATATGACTATATGAACATAAAAGGCATGAAAATGTTAAAGATTGAGTCAAGATTAAATATTTTTTGTTGCTATCATCTGTTACTGTCCAGTTTGCCTGATGGAATATTTGAACATTCAGAATCCATACTGAAACCCCAAATACTGTAGGGATTTTGTTTTGCTGTAGGAGGTTTTATTTACTTCTTTAAAATGAAAACCACATTTTTTAATTTGTGAGACTTAATCTTCAGTTGATATATAACTGGCTTGTATTAGAAATGC
>VWYK01048993.1:3114-13610 GCA_013399775.1 Semnornis frantzii
TCTAAAAAAAAAAAAAAAAAGAAAAGAACAAAGTACTAGAAGTCAAAGTAAATACTCAGCTAGAAAAGCTGTTTCAAATAGTGATAAGGCTGATTTGGAATCAAAGCAAACTTATAATCAGGTCTGAAAATTTAACTTGTCACAACACTTTTCTTTCACTTGCTGTTATACAGAGCAAAGATAAATGTAGGAATGCTAAATTACAGCAGGAGGCTAAAGGGTGAGTAGCAAGGTGGCCAAACTATCGTAAGAATACACCTGGAATACTGTGCAGTTCTGGAGCCCCCAGNGCTGCTCCCTCCCTGGAGGTGTTCAAGGCCAGGTTGGAGGAGGCCTTGAGTGACCTGTGCTAGTGGGAGGTGTCCCTGCCTATGGCAGGGGGTTGGAACTGGATGATCCTTGAGGTCCCTTCCAACCTTACCATTCTACGATTCTAAGAAACATGTCCAAAGTGGCACACTGTCCTGGAAAAGATGATGTTGGGCTGCTTACAGGGAACTGATAAGAATTAAAGGGTAAAGGAACATTCTGATATGCTAAGAGAGATTTAATAAATCAGATTTCATAAAGAAGGTTTAACTTTAAAAGATAAATAAATAAATTTGGCCTGGAAATAACTTCTTACAAGATCCAGCAGGAGATGAGGACAGCAATTACTTTTAACAGATGCCTCAAAATAACTTTCTAATCCTTTTCTCATTTAGGTCATTTTATCCTTACTTATGTATAGTCTTGATTTAATCACAACTTTGAGCCCTGATTCAGATAAACACATAAATACACAACAATAAGTGGAAGTTTCCCTGATTTGGTGTGAATTGGGGAACATGCAGTTTATTTTTGCTTTCTCCTGCTCCTGGGAGGCTAATTGTAAGTTGTTAAGTAGCAGCAAGCATTTCACAGAACTAGTTCAGAAATTGCTTTCCAACCACTCTCGATACTTCCCTTCATTCCTTTGTTTCCTTTCTCTGTATTGTTATTTATTTATTTGTTGTTTTCTGGACTTGGTAAATGTAAGAGTTTTTTGGGTTTTTTTTTTTGAGGTAAGGTGATGTTGAAAGAGACAAATGATGATTGTAAGAAAGAAAGAAAAAGAGAAAAATCCTTCTCGTTGAGCAGAAACAGATTTCCCCTCTCTAGTTATGAATAAAAGAAGAAATCACAACACAAGTAAACAGAACAACTTCACTGCTTTTCACTGCCATCCACATAAAACACCTCTAAGATTCAGAGGAGGGAATTCTGTAAATCCATTCCTTGGGAAAGATATAAAGTTTTTTTCTGGTTTCTTTTGTCTTAAAAAAAAAGGAGAAAAGGAAAATGCATTTGTTGTTGTTTTAGGCTGAGGGATTTGTCACCATTTTCTATTGTATTTAAACATTTTCCAACACTCCTTTTAACGTAGAGAAAGCATGAAACTGCTTGCTTTGTTTTTTTTTTTTTCCTTTAGGCTCTTGTCTTTTTGTCACTGACTTTCATGAAAGTCAGTACAAGTACAAAAATGGTACTTTCCTGTACCATTAGTATGTTGCTTTTGTTCTTGTTTTCGTGAAAAACAGTTGGGGTGGTTTTTTTTGTTTTATTTTTTTAGTTGTTGAGTTTTGTTTGTTTGTTTGTTTTTTAGGTTAACTACATGATTTAATGAATGGTTTGACATTTATCCTTTGGAAAGTCTGATTTAGACCTTCCTCTGTGCTCAGTTTTGTAGATCTGTATCTGGCTGCTTTTCATCATCTACCCAATGTTCTTAAGTATTTCTATGCAGCTTAAGTTATGATAATAACAAGTTGTTTTGAGGCTGTTGTTAGGCCACAAGATGTTGAGTTTTCTAATTGAAACATTTGAACCCATGAATATTTTAGCATCACAGAATGGTCTGGGTTGGAGGGGGCCTCCAAAGGTCATCTAGTCCAACCTCCCCATCAGCATCCTCAGCTGAGGGCATCCTCAACTAGATCAGGTTGCTCAGAGGCCCGTTGTACCTATGCTCAGCTTTTGCCTTTGTCACTTAATTTCTGCAACCTAGAAACCTCTTTGTCTCTTGCTTTTATGTTTGTATCATACGACATTTTCTGCAGCACAGATGGCATTCAAGTGCTGACCTTAAAATGCAGTGAACGTTTGACAAAGAGTAGTTGTTTCGCTGGGGGAAAAGAATGAAACAATTGATGACAAATGAGACTGCTGAAGGGACTGGAGGGAAAGTCTGATGAGGAGAGGCTGAGGCAGCTGAGGTTGTTTAGCCTGCAGAAGAGGAGACTCAGGGGGGACATTATCACACTCTACAACTACCTGAAAGGAAGTGTAGTAGGGTTGGGATCAGGCTTTTCTCCCAGGAAACCTCTGACAAGACAAGAGGGCATGACCTGAAGCTGTGCCAGGGAAGGATTAGGTTGGATCTTAGGAAACTCTTCCTCACGGAAAAGGAAGGAAGTTGTAGTAAGGTTGGGATCAGGCTTTTCTCCCAGGCAACCTCTGACAAGACGAGAGGGCACGGCCTGAAGCTGTGCCACAGGAGGTATAGGTTGGATGTTAGGAAACACTTCCTCATGGAAAGGGATGGAAGTTGTAGTAAGGTTTAGGTTGGGCTCTTCTTCCAGGCAACCTCTGGCAAGACGAGAGGGCATGGCCTGAAGCTGTGCCAGGGGAGGTTTAGGTTGGATGTTAGGAAGCATTTCCTCATGGAAAAGGAAGGAAGCTGTAGTAAGGTTGGGCTCTTCTCCTAGGCAACCTCTGACAAGACAAGAGGACACGGCTTGAAGCTGTACCAGGGAAGGATTAGGTTGGATGTTAGGAAGCACTTCCTCATGGAAAGGGAAGGAAGTTGTAGTAAGGTTGGGGTTGGGCTCTTCTCCTGGGCAACCTCTGACAAGATGAGAGGGCACGGCTTGAAACTGTGCCACGGGAGGATTAGGTTGGATGTTAGGAAGCTCTTCCTCATGGAAAGGGCAATTGGACACTGAAATGGACTGCCCAAGGAGGTGGTGGAGTCGCTGTCCCTGGAGGTGTTTAAGGAAAGCTTGAATGTGACACTTAGTGCCATGGTCTGGTCTATGTGGTGGTGTTAGCTCATAGGCTGGACTTGACGATCGCAGAGATCTATTCCATATGTCTTTGTTACAAATGTGATAGAAGTTCAGATTAAATTATTCCAGATAAATGCAGGTCTAGAGTCAGGAAAACACTGGACAGTACAACACAGTGTTCCCATCTTCCCACATGGTGGATGTCATGAGCTGTACACCAGCTATATTTAGCTTTGTGTGCTTCTAAACAGTAGACTGTATCCAATTTGCTGCCTGTTCAGAATAGATTGTCAGACATCCTATTAACAGGCTGTAATGGAATTTACCTGGTAGCATTCTGTTTGAATATTTTCTTCTGCAAATTTTAGTCATATCTTCAAGTCATGAATATTCCATATCTATGGAAAATGATACTACTTCCAGAATTCAAGCACTCTTGCCAAATTTTCCTCCTGTTATGGTAGCAGGCAATGTGTAGTCTTACCTGGAGTTGAGAGAAATGATGATTTCTTTTTCCTGCTTTTGGGGAAAAAAAAAACAATTAGGAAAATCTGCAATTTTGGTCTTAAAACACAGTATTTTGGTTTTGTTCTTGTATATTTCTTATGAGTAGTGTATGGGAATTTGACAGCAAATGACTAAATGAATCTAAAATGCTTCATAAAATATTTTACCATGTCACAAATCTTGTGGTACTTAAGACACTTCTCCAATGCCACTTTTGAAGCAGAACTTGGAAATTACACTTTGAAAAACTTTTTCAGTTATATTTAAATTTATTTGAGGAAAAAAAACCCCAACAACAAGAAGAAAAACTAACAACTCCCTCCCTGGAGGTGTCTCCCTCCCTGGAGGTGTCTCCCTCCCTGGAGGTGTCTCCCTCCCTGGAGGTGTCTCCCTCCCTGGAGGTGTCTCCCTCCCTGGAGGTGTCTCCCTCCCTGGAGGTGTTCAAGGCCAGGTTGGAGGAGGCCTTGAGTGACCTGTACTAGTGGGAGGTGTCCCTGCCTATGGCAGGGGGTTGGAACTGGATGATCCTTGAGGTCCCTTCCAACCTTACCATTATATGATTCTGTGATCTTTGAGGTCCCTTCCAGCCTTACCACTCTGTGAACCCCTAACAAAAATAAGAGTGAGAAAAAGAAAATGAAAGCTTAAAACTATATTACAGATCATGCCTTTTTTTGTTGTGTTGTTTTTTAAGCCTATCATGTGAGTATTTTAGAATTAAACCTTTAGATTCGATCCAAGAGTGAAATATTTGCTATAATGCATTAGGATGTTGCCCAAACATAATTGTACAGTGATTTCTCTGGATTTTTTTTCATGCTGATCTTCTCAAAAGAACATTCACCTCAGACTACCTTTCTCCACTGTGCTCTCAATTGATTTCTCTCTTTTATTTATGGAAAAAGGGACCAAGGTGTTGTGTTTGGTTTTTTAACTGACATGGACTATCTCAGTTACCAGAATTGTGCTTGAAGTGATGTTATATTATTTTGCATTTTTAATTTGTGGATAATGTTGCAATGACAGGACCAGGGGCTATTGGTTTAAACTGGCAGAGGAAGGATTTAAACTGGACGTTAGGAGGAAGTTGTTTACAGTGTGGGTGGTAAGACACTGGAAGTGGTTGCCCAGGAAGGTTGTGGATGTTCAAGTGCCAAGTTGGATGAGGTCTTGAGTGACCTGTTGTAGTGGGAGGTGTCCCCCATTCTGTAAGTTCAACCTAGTCTTTCAGTTCCTAACCATTAAAATTATTTTAAAAACATTCTTAAAGCTAGTTTTAAAACACCTATCAAGGCTTCAAGGAGAGCTTAGAGTAGCCTTCCAATATCTGAAGGGGGCCTACAGGAAGGCTGGGGAGGGACTATTGACAAGGTTTTGCAATGACAGGACAAGGGGCAATGGGTTTAAAGTGGCAGAGGGGAGATTTAGACTGGATGTTAGGAGGAAGTTGTTTGCAGTGAGGGTGGTGAGACACTGGCACAGGTTGCCCAGGCACCTCCCTGTGGCTGCTCCCTGCCTGGAGGTGTTCAAGGCCAGACTGGATGAGGCCTTGAGTGACCTGTGCTAGTGGGAGGTGTCCCTGCCTATGGCAGGGGGTTGGAACTGGCTGATCCTTGAGGTTCCTTCCAACCTTACCATTCTATGATTCTATGTTACCCTTTCCACTATTACTTTTGTGTAAATTAAAAACCCAATCTGACAACAAGTGAAAAAAAAGACCTTTGGAACATGAAAATGACTGAGGATAGGTTCATAATTTAAATCATTTTAAAAATCACTATCATAACACAGGAAAAAAAAATATTACTGACAAATATCCTAACTGTTTTCCTCAGAAGTACTATTTTGGAGATTATCTCTCAGTGAAAAAAAAAAAAATCTGAATATTCACAGCATTAACACCATTGGCTAAATTATTGGACTTGAGGGAGTTTATTATTCTTTGACTTAAGCAAAATGACTTGGGACAGATTTTCATGCTGGCATGCAGAACAAATTTAATTCAAACTGAGATGAAAGGCGGTTAATGTAATTGTAGCCTATTATCCTATGCAGGCTCGAGTTAAGAAGCAAACCAACAGACAGTCAGAAAATGATGGATAGAAAATAGAAAGGCTCAGGGCTGGTGAAATAGAGACTTGTGAAGGGATTATGCCGTAACTGTTACCGCACAATCTCTGCATCGGTAATATCCCACCTCTGCCGTGTGTTTGCATTACTAAACAGGGGTTTTGTATGGCTCCTGAGTTCTCTTTATTTCTCTCTGACGTCAGAAAAGATCCTCGTTTAGTAAATTTCAGGGCTCTGTAATCCTGATTTACTTCCCCCCCCCATAATCTACCACTTTCATCAGTCGTGTGGATGTGATAAAGCATCCAGCTGCAGCACTTTCCCCCCTTTCCTTTCTTTCTTTCTTTCTTTTACAATTGCTATCACAGAGGCAAGTGGTTGGTGATGAGAAGTCATTGAAGTCTTTGATCCTAAACATGTCTGTGGGGCTCATTGCTAGAGAGAAACTTATTTTCACTGGAGTATTTAGTTAAAAAGTAGTAAATAACAATCAGCTCAGATTTTCCAGCTGTAAGACTGAGCGCTCTGTTTACAGTGAATGGCCTTTTGGAAATAACATATTTCAGGTGATGAGGTGTTGATTTTTTAGGACTGCATTCTGACAATTTATCTTTTTTGGGTTGTTATTCCATTTAATTTTTCTCTAGCCAGTGTTTGTTTCTTTGGAATACAATCCAATTTTTTTGTACTGAAAGCTTTGAAAAATAAAGATGACCTCCCCCAGTCTCCTCAGAATTCCTATGGGAAGGTGATGAGTCTTGGAATACCTCAAAACATATTAATTACAAAAATAATTGGACAAGTTTGTTGCTATTGGCATAGCCCAGGAGGCAAAGAATGCACCTCCTTTCTCATCAAGTAACTGCTTATACCTACTCTAATACATACAGCTTGGGTAATTCTAGCAATAGTTATTTAAAGCATCTGGTACGGTGCTTACAAAATATAGGATATCAATTATTGTTGGAAGCCCAACTTAAGCTGCTGCCCTCTTTATAGAGGGATTGGATCTTTGAGGGCTTGTATCATAAAGTAGCTTTTTGAGTGTTGACTTCAGCTTTCACAGTCGCTCCCACCTAAGATGCAGGAACTCTTTAATCCACCCTATCTTTTTTTCTTTTTTTCTTTTTTTCTTTTNCCCATTTTTTTTTTTTTTCCCCTATTGTCATTTAGGGTGAGATTTTTGTGAATTTGAAAAATGCTTTTTTTTTTCTATGAATTCTCCTTTGGGAAGTCACTGAGATTTACTTACAGAGTTACAGTCTCCCATCCAGTGCTGTACTCACACAGCAGCAAGCACTGCTTTTCATGGTAGTACTCCACAACCTGCCTGTCAGAACCAAGATAAATATAGTTTGAATGGATCAAGACTGACAGGCCAGGATTCCTCTTATGAAGCTCTTCACAGTGCCCTGCTGTGAGACTATAGCGTTGTGTTAGCCAACTTTTCTTTCCCTTCTTACAGCCAATTCCTTTTAAGTTTTCTTCCTAAAAGCCATAACTTTTTGAGGAGAGTCAGGCAACACTGGCAGTGTTGGCAGATAGAGCATTGTTGTTGCAACACAGTAATGTTTTTTTTCCCCACTTATTTCACACTTCATAAAGAAGTGTCAGTGTCATCTCAGCTCTAGGAAGTTCACAAGATTGTGCTGTAGTGGACTGTTGTAAATTGGAGCTCTTCTTAGGGAGAGGGACCAGAGAGAAGTGACTGTGTGTGTTTATCTTCATACTCTGCTCTTTTATGTGCTCTGTTCTTAATAGGTATTTCTGTATCTCTTGGATTGGTATCTTTTTTAATAAAGTGAAAGTAAAAGATGGTGCAGATTAGATGGGATTGATATCCTAGATATTAAAAAGGGCTTAAAAAGAAACCAGACATGGTTATGATGAAAAAAATGATAGGCATGAATGTGATAGGCTTTACCGTGCAGGGGAAGGGTAAAGAAAGTTATTCTGGGTAGGAAAAGAACAAATCAGAACAAAAGATTGGATAGACTTATCCATACTGAAATGGTCTGAAGGACAAAAATGTGGTTTTAGAGACCAGCAGGGCAAGAAGGGAACTAGGGTTCTGGAAACTGCCATGCTTCCATATGTGGTTTCTAATGATCACTCTTCCATGGGCCATTTCCTCCCATTCATCGAAGACCCCTGAAGCAAATGTAGCTGACAATGTCAGCATTGTCTTTAAGCACTTCTGAGCACAGTTTTTTATACTTTCTTTCTATTCCTAAAACAAAAGACAACACCCCCTCAAAACCCCAAACACCAACTTCCAGACTATAGGGCAGTAGCAATTTCCCAAATCCCTGAGCAGCAGAGCAATATAGGCAGTTCAATTAAAAATGACATACTAAACCAATTGTATTATTATTCCTTGTGAAACAAAGGGCTCCAAGTGCCAAACCAGCAGAGAAAGAAGTCAACTGGTAAAAGACCAATGTAATTTGGTTTTAAAGTGTTCACACAAAACTTACAGAGCTAAAAAATGGACTAGTTTAAACCTCCTCTTTTGAAGCCTATTAACAGGAATCCCCACGAAGGTCTGTGAAAAATGTGTTTTAAACTCATCGGTTATTGGCTCTTCTTTACATCTTCAGAGCTATTCTAAACACTCTTCATCCCCACTGCTGTTTGCCCTCTACAGTTCCTAAGAGTGACTAACAGGGCACCGACCTCACATTGTGAGAAAGATGATTTCATTCCTTCTGTGCTGCTTTGAGGCTAATTGGAATATTTTAATGAGAAANGATATAAGGGTGGGGGTGGAAAGAAAGGAGTGAGTTAGTTTCTCCTGGGCAGTTCTGCTGTTTGAAAGGGGTTTTGTAGTTCTGTATTACTTTTAACTTGTATATAGCTGTGAATATAGAATCATAGAACCATAGAATGGTAAGGTTGGAAGGAACCTCAAGGATCATCTAGTTCCAACCCCCTGCCATAGGCAGGGACACCTCCCACTAGAATAGGGCACTCAAGGCCTCCTCCAACCTGGCCTTGAACACCTCCAGGGAGGGAGCAGCCACAACCTCCCTGGGCAACCTGTGCCAGTGTCTCACCACCCTCACTGCAAACAACTTCCTCCTAACATCCAGCCTAAATCTCCCCTCTGCCACTTCAAACCCATTGCCCCTTGTCCTGTCATTACAAGACCTTGTCAATAGTCCCTCCCCAGCCTTCCTGTAGTCTCCTTCAGATCCTGGAAGGCTACTCTAAGGTCTCCTGGAAGCCTTCTCTTCTCCATGCTGCAGAGCCCCAACTCTCTCAGCCTGTTCTCGCAGCAGAGCTGCTGCAGCCCTCTGAACATCTTTGTGGCCCTCCTCTGGACTGGCTCCAACAGTTCCATGTCCTTCCTGTGCTGGGGGCTCCAGATACTATATCTGTATATATTGTATATATCTGCTTGTAAATTTGTGCCAGCTGTAAATACAGCTTCATTCCTTAACTTCCAGCCGGCTGAGTTAGTCTGGTGAATTCACAGGGTTGGGGAGAAGCTCCCAAACTACCACAGTCAGTTTCTTTCAATGCCACAGGAAACAATTATAAGTAAATATTCTGGAGTATCTAGTCAGAAACTCCTCAGTTGTCTAGGAATGTGGAAAGTTCTTTGAATATAGAATGTTAATAGCTATAGAGTTTTAGCTTCCTAAAGGTAAGAATGGTAGCTTGACAATTCTCTGTGAACCTCTGTAATACGCTTCATCTTCCTATTAGAACATGTCATTAACACTGTACAAGTGTTGTTTGAAAGTCTTTCTCCTGTAGTGATTTGAAATATTACTTCAAAGACTATATAAAAGCTTGATGTCTCAGGGCAAAATAATTTTAATTCCATAAGGGGAATCTGCAAAATGAAAATGTGCTTGCAAAACCAGAATAGTTTTGTTTTCCTTTTGGTGAGATCAGCCTAGATTTAAAAAAAAAAAAAAAAAAAGAAAGAAAAAGAAAAAGAAAAAAATGTTGCTGGTGGAGGCCTTTACAATGACTTATATGAGGAGAAGACCAAGTAATCTGCAGAAAAAAACATTTTCTTAAGACATCATTATATGCACTTACAAGAAGAGACATAAATCTTTTCCCCACATTATTAAAAAATCCTATCTGGAAATATTAATCTTAGCACCTTTTTACCCTTTTAGGTTAGCATTATCTTAAAAGGTAGCCTGCTAATTCTTTATAGCTAAAGCTGAAAGATTGCTCATGACTGGAAGGATCTTGGCACTGAGAGAAGTGAAACTGTCCAATTTTTACATTAGGACCAAAGATGATTTAGAGAAATATTCACATACTTTAATATTAACAGAGAACATTGGGACACCATAGTGCAGTGTCAGTATAGTGAAGAAGCAGAGCCTTAACTGTAAGAGGGAGTTATCTGCTTTTATAGGTCATTAATTTGTGTATTCCACTGCAGGAAAGCAAGTGCTACAGTAGCAAGATAAGCATGCACAATAGTTAACAATTCAACAAATCTATTGTCTGAAAATCATGAAGTGCTCATTAACCTTTCAGGCAGTACCTAGTTTTCATTAAATGTATCATCTGAGCTCAATTATCACACCTAAATCTTAGCACTTATGCTGAAGAATGATGGTGCTTCTGAATCCTTTGAATGCAGTTGAACTCTCAATGCATGAGACAGGCTGGTGTAGAATAGCTCTGCTGGTTGTAAGGCCTCTCACTTTCATTGCTGTGACCAACCACAAATACAGGCTTGGTGGGGAATGGCTGGAGAGTAGCCCTGAGGAAAAGGACCTGGGGGTCTGGGGTGATGAAAAGCTCAAGATGAGGCTGCAGTGTGAGTGCAGCCCAGACAGCAACTGTGTGCTGGGCTGCAGCAAGAGCAGTGTGGGCAGCAGGGCAAGGGAGGGGATTCTACCCCTTTACTCTGCTCTC